>JAYXIM010016571.1:0-16312 GCA_037575425.1 Anastrepha fraterculus
TTTTCCAAAAATTTGTAATATGTGCAGGAAAAATTCCTCTAAAAATTTTAACATAAAGATAGACTTTTTTCCAAATTAAAAATTGGAAAACATGTATAATTATTAGATTGATTTAAGGTATAGTATGATATATTTAAAAAATGAAAAAAAAAGAATTTCCCGAACATTTTTTAACATTTTCATCATAAAAATAAACTTTTTAACATAAAGTGTAGTGTTTTTCAAAAATTAAAAAAAAAATATCCCAAAACTATGCACATGAAGATAAACTTTTTATCCTAAAAAAGTAAAAGGAAAAAATTATAAAAATTTCAAAAAAAAAAAAACGGAGATATTACACTTTAAAAAACTCTATACCTGAATTTTCAACATTACATAAATCACAAAATTTTTAAATTGTTTCGATCTACTTCTCACTGTACTTAAGCAAGTAAGCCAATTTTTAGAAAAATACTTGGTTATATCATACTTCCAATCCCATGTAGTCATATAGCTATCAAAATTGCCGAAGACTCCATAAGTCATGAAGAAAAAAGTGATTTTTGATTTGTATAATAAAATTAAGCGGTCGGTTAACGTTGTTCACGACAACCTGCGAAACTTTTCTGAAAACGAATAACAGGCAATGCAGCCGTACAGATTACTCAAAATGAGCGATATCCCAGTTCACAGACAGGGCAGCCCTTTCGAAACTCTGTTATATCATATTAAAGCACATTGAAAATAATTACTAAGAGTTCCCTATTTATACGCCCGAATGAAAATCCTTTACCTCTTTTTTATTATTACTTCATACAAATCGCACACATTACCATAAAATTAATAATGCCATCTCAAACGCAAAATCTGTGATAAATACTTCATAATTCAATCGCATCAGTGCCATTAAATAACTCAAGCGAACCAAAATTGAATGGCATACCAATAAACCAATCGTAAAAAGTCTATTATAATAAATTAAAAGGATCATGAAAAGAGCAAACGAAATCCACTCGCATCAATTTTCCGCACTAAAATTCGCATCAGTGTCGACATTATCATCAAGCGCGAAAATCCACTGCGGCATAAAAAGGAAAACAACCATAAAGCATCATCGCCAAGCAACTAACTACCACTCACCGTTGACATCAATAGGGCTAACACAACTATTACCATAGTCATCAACGACACCATCAGCAGCATCATCAGCGTCATCATAATCGTAAAATGAAGGGCAACCGGTTTCAGTTGCTGCCGTTGCGCTACGCTCGTAAATTTGCACCGGAAGAGCAAATGAAGAGCTTTGGTAGTTTTTCGCACACATTTGGCCAGATTTTTACAACTTCCATGAACTTTTCGTTTCGCTATATATGTACATATGTATGTAGATGATGATGTAAAAGGCGGGAAGCGTGATGTTGCCACACAGCGGGACTATAAACTGTAATTCGTTGTTGTTTGGTGTTTTTATTATTATTATTATTGTAGGATGTGCATAGCACTCGCTAGCTGCTTGTTGGCTATTGTTCTTGTAGTTGTTCGCGCCGGATGTGGATGTGTCAATTTTTACAACTGTCAATTTGACAGCTGACACAACGCGAGCGTTACACGCACACGCACACCAACACCAACAGCATCAACATCAACAATGACAACTAGAGCACTCGTAATGTGTACAGTAACAGTGGCACTTTACGTGGAGTGGAGCTTACGGCGGCCGCAAGAGCTATTCTTTTGGCGGAGGGGTGTAAGCGAGCAAATGGACTTTGCTCCTTTGGATCGTAAAATTCGCTCAACGTTCGAATTCATATTCATCTGTTCAGCTGTGCGTGTATGTGTGCCTGTTGCTATAATAAAATGATTGTCACCGGATAAACAATTAAATTGAGGTTAGAATGAAACATAAAAAGCACATAAAAATGCTATAAAAAGTTGGTTGGCTGGTTGTTCGTTTATTTGGCCTGCTCTGACTTTTGTTTACTTTTCACACTACTGTCGGTACGGTAACCGTTATAACAATAACAAAACAGAAGGACGAGCGAAGCTGACAAAAGAATTTTATACATAGATAAATATTTAGTTGAGCACCGCCGCCTGTCTCTATTTCACAAACAGTCCTGTCACATAATGGAATGGGAGGAATGCCTCAACATGAACATCGACAGCTTCAGCAGCTCATCAAGAGTCGTAAACATTTTAAGCTGCAGTTTATTTTCATTTAATGCGTCAAATTACAAAAGGATATATCTCACTTGCGGCCAAAATACTTATTTTATCGCATGAGCGTTGTTGAAGGGGTCATTTTGTGTGCGGCCTCTGCTGGTGAATGGCTTGCAAACACACTTGTAAGCTCATATGTGCTAGTGTAGTCTTTTGGTTGCTGGTAAAAGTGAAATGGTTAATAGCCAAGTCAGTTATTTGGTCGAAGAATTGCGGTAATGAGTATGTTAATAAAATTATAAACACATTCCCGTTTTTGTTGCTTTCGAATTGTATATGACTTTATATATATATGTATGTATATATTGTTGTTGTCGCCACTTAATGCACACACTTAAGCATTTAGTTACCTCTGAGTGTTGGAGCAATTAACCATTTCAATTAGTTTTATTACACTGGTGAGGCATACGGTTTAAAGTTGCTAAGCATCTTGTGATAAGAATAGATAGATGGTTCAGATAGTGGGAAAGTCATATGTCACAGTTAAAAGTTTACTAATTGTGTATTGATGACATTTTGACTTAGCTTGAAGTGGGTTGAACACACATTGGGAGTGATCGAACATTTTCTCTGAAGTCGAGTCTTAAATATGAGTATATGACATAAAATACCGCGTATCTGCTAACTCATCCACTCCGTGGCGATGCCCCAATCGACTTGCAAACGGTCGTAATATACGATTGCGATGCTCTAGAGCATCGGATATTTCATTGGTTCGCTGTACGTATTTGAACATAAATCGAAAAGTTATTGAAATTCTACTATAAAACGTTCAGGGATGACTTCTGAGCTATTAGTGAAAAAGTATGAAAAAACGTGTGAAGGGAGTGTTTTCAAAAATGGCAAAAAAAACTTATTTGGAAAACGTTGCATTGTTTTCTCTTATTCGCTTTACTTATTGGAAGTCCTACTACGAAACTTCAAGGATTACTTTAATGACAAAATAAAAAAGCTGGTGAGGGGGAGGAAGGGATATTTTTTAAAAATACCAAAAACAAAGTTTTTCCAAAAAGAGTTGTTTGAAAAAATTTAATTTATCCTAAAAAACAAAAAAGAATATTGTCATTATAGCTAGAAAAAACCGACGATATTTCACTTTAAAAAACCATGCTAAATTTTCAACATTCAATAAAGCTCAGAATTATTAAATATCTTTCCAATTTTTTTCAGTATACTTATTGTACTTGAGTCTACAAATAAACTGATTTTGAGAAAAATTTAGGACAATGTCCAAGATACTGGGATCACTTGGAATGGAATCGTTCAGCAGAAGCTCTCCCTTAGAAGAATTTTTTCCTCGCTGTAGTGGGTAGGGCACTAAACGACGTGTTACTAGAACTCAACAGTGTGTCGTATATGCCAAAAATCATATCATAAGCTTTTCCAGAGGGAGCGCTCTGGAAGATTACATGCATTGAATTCAAAAAGTGGCCTAAATATAAATCCACATGAAGCAGAGTTGCTTTTAGAAAGAAATAAAAACAAAATATTTCAGTTAAAAATAATGTTTTCGGACAATACATCAATCTTCAAATGCGAGGCATTTAGAGGTTTGCATAGCTTACATTGCGTATCTTGTGGTAGGAATTGATACCCAAAAAACCAAAAAATTTTCAATAATTTGGTGTTTCATGTCAACAGTTGGTTTTGGACCGGGCTGTACTAAAAAGTAGTCCCGCACAAACCCATTCGGCTACGGCGATCATCAAAAATAATGGCAGCCACTTGATCTGGTGTTCAAGGCAAGGAAATCCTAAACAGCTTGCCCTCCCATCAAATGGATCATCAAGCCCACTATTTAATTTAGAAAAAGATGAGCTACGGACTTTTATGCGGTACTACGTGTACATGAAATAGCGTCCGGTATAATTTAAGGGGGTGCCTGCCGATGTCGGCCTTACCCCACGGTACTCAAAAGCATAGCGGATCAAATTAATGTATTGATCAGCCCCCCAAAGAGCTTAAAACACTTACGATACCAATTGGTAGTGTGGAATGAATACATTAGGCACCTTGGTAGGGTTCCAGGCCTATCTAACTTCTGTCATACTTTGGGTCCGGTACCCGGTTGTAATGCTACTTTCCATCGAACTAAAACGCCTTAACCACGCTTGGGTGTTAAAATACAACCGTCACGATACTCCCTGAGAGGCCGTGCTTAGGAGCTCCGATGGCTCCTGTTTCCCGTGGCACCCGATTTAAGTCTCCAGTTAGACTTTGTAGGTAAGACTACTACCAGTTGAGCTTCGTACCTCGTCCCGTTTGATGAATGTTGAGTCGGATTCAGCTTTGGAAGTCATGCCTTTGACGATATCAGAGCGGTTCCTTTTTTGCATGAGACTCTGGTTCTTTGGCATCAACTTGGTAGCAACGCGATTGCTAGATTACTTTTAATTTACCCCTACCGAGCTATTGCGGAATATTCTTTTTGACCAGAATTAGATGGACTTGGCGTCAGTGAGATATGGTTTGAACAATATGGTGCCACACAGCTGGCCAAGCAACTGATCTATTGAAAAAGAAATGCGGTAATCGGTTTGATCTCGAGAAATAATCTGGAAAAGTGATCATATCACTCATGCGATTTAACGCCAATTGGTTTTTTTTTATAGGACTACGTTAAGTTGATGATTTGTGCCAACAAGTCAGCCACGCTGGAGAAAATCAGGACCAATATCGCATACCAAATTAAATTCGACCCGACTTGTTTGTAGCAGTGAGGAAAATTACCTTCAAAGAATCGTTCGTTGGGAGTTCCCTGCGCTGGTTACATGAGCGATATTGACTTCTGTACTTAAATTTGACGTGTGCTTAATATACTAGGAAAAGTTTTGAACCAGATATTTCAATTATTTCATCGATTTTTTTAAGCCCCTTATTGAAACCTCTTTCATATTATATATACATTGGATATGTGCCAGCTTCCTTCCAAATCAATGCTACGCGCATAAAAATGCTCCCATTGTTTTATAGACTTAGTTTTATTCAATTTTTGCTTCACCACACACCCGCTGCCTCTTTTTTATACGATTTTTGTGCTGGTATCTGAATTTTACTATTATTACAGCTGTTGATGATGCCTTTGATGATGATACCGACACTCGTTCGCACATTCGCTACCATAATATTGTAATGCGCTGCGTTGCTTTGCGTTGTGGTATCGTACCTTAAGTGGAATTTTTGCAAACCATTGTTACCCCATCCTGACTGCGACCACCCTCCATTTTTCGTGTGCAGAAGAAAACGAAAAAAAGGAAATAGAAAAGATGTGCAATACCCGTTCATTGCGAAATGAATCCAATCTGCGAGCTTCGCATTTAGCTTTGCTTTAGCTCACTTTGGATTTGGATTTTGTAGCTGTCTGCTTACTGAAGTGTGAAAATGGATTTGTTTATTTTTACGATTTGATTATTACGACCTCTGCGGCTGAATGTGATTACAAATATTACTGCAGTTCACATTTTACCTTTTTATCCATTTACCCATTCCGCATTTTGCATTCCACATTTCGCAATCTGCAGTTTTCCAATGGTTGTTTTGTACAATTCATTTGTTTTGCGGTTATTTTTATTTTTAGATTTGTGTGGCATGTGCTTTTGAGGTTATGTTTAATGAGCGATTTTATTGCATTGATGGCGATGTTGTAAAGTATTACGATTTTTATTTCCATTATAAAAATACCAAAATGTGCTGCGATTGATTATGTGGCATTAATGGATTTACATGAGGGGGGAAATTCTGATACAACACGTTTAGTTCAAAAATTTTCGGGTTTTCTGATCTTTTATTTTCTATACAAGATTTAACTTTTACTTCAGCACCTAATGACATATAATTGAGAGGAAATTGCTTTATTGGCGTCGCTGCATTAACAAGTCTGTTGTATTGCATTAACAAGTATGAACCAACACATTGTACAATTTCAACTGAGTTTGGAGCAGGATTTGGAGTATTTGGGGTATTTGTTGAATGAAAGTGCTGAGATTTGTTATTTGCAAAATTATATTGTATAATTGTTAATTATTTTGTTATTAAAGTTCTACAATGTCACGGCTTAGCCTTCTTCTTTCATGCGTAGGAGTTTTTCATCTTTGGTGGCCACTGTTAAAATATGATGTGTAGAGTGGACCATTTAGCGATGTCTATCCGTCCGTCCGTGCATAACCCAAGCAAAAATTAATGTATTTCAATGAAGCTTCGTCCTTATGTTACAAGGCTTTTCACATTTTCTGATTCTATCCCTTCTTACAACTCGAGACTATCTTTCATTTTCGTTCATGGTATAATTAATGGACTTGTTGAAAACTGTTTCCGTTGAGAATTTTCTATTTAGACAATGTCAGTACGAATTATGCTTTAAATGTTCCTTTGGCGCGTGCAGGTGGTAATCCAATGAGATTTTAGAATCTATCTATGGTTTTTCACTATCTAAAGAGATCTTTTCTTAGTTTACTGAATACTGTTTTTTAATCTACTGTCAATATTTTATTATTATTTCTTCTTTCTTTGCATGCATCAGTTGTTAGGATTTGATTTATGTATTCAGTAAAAACTTTGTTCGCGGCCGCCGTAGCCGAATGGGTTGGTGCGTGATACTATTCGGAATTCACAGAGAGGTCGTTGGTTCGAATCTCGGTGAAAGCAAAATTAATAAAAAACATTTTTCTAATAGCGGTCGCCCCTCGGCAGGCAATGGCAAACCTCCGAGTGTATTTCTGCCATGAAAAAGCTCCTCATAAAAATATTTACCGTTCGGATTCGGCTTGAAACTGTAGGTCCCTCCATTTGTGGAACAACATCAAAAACGCACACCACAAATAGGAGGAGGAGCTCGGCCAAACACCTAACAGAAGTGTACGCGCCAATTATTTATTTATTTTTTAAAAACTTTGTTCATTGACTTACAGAAATAAATAAATAATTTTATAGCTTGCATTTGACCATTGCGACATTGAGGGAAACTGCAGAGCCGATGATCTAGCGAAAATCGGTACCAAATTGACTGATGAGTACATAGACAATGATATAGGTATACCCTTGAAAACATGTAGACTACGTATCCGCGAGGAAATTGTAAGAGTAGCGAATGAAAGATGGCGTAACGAAGCCACTTGCAAAATAGCCCGATAGATGTGCTGACTCTCAATGCTAAACGCACAGAATCTCTGCTAAACCAAAATAAGCGTAGTTTTATCACACTGGTTTACGTTATAACGGGGCACTGACTAAAAGATAGACAGGCCCTGAAAATGAGCATGCAAACACATGACTTCTGCAGAAGTTGTCTAGACGAGGAAGAGCAAGAGACGATCCCGCACCTTCTGTGTCACTGTCCTGGTCTATTCAGACGTAGACTCGCCATTTTGGGCGGACATTTCTTTAACGAATTAGAAGACCTCGGTTCTGTCGAAAGTAAAGGCCTTACGAAATTTTTGAATAGTACACATTGGTTTCAGGAGGGATAAGGGCCGTGAGCCAATGGACAACCGCTACAACCTAACCTAACCTATAGCTTGCATTTTTAAGAATTTTCAGAGGCTTCTTTTGAAAAAAGGCTCATTCAGGTAACGCTAGATGTTAAAGAAGCTAGAGAGTCAAAATGGTTAAACAATTTTTTTGTTAAATTTTATTAGACTCGAATGTAATGTGCCTAAAGCCAAGAGTTTCGATTATACTATGTATATGGTAAACATAACAAATTTGTTTCGAGAAAATGTAATCGACAAGGTGCTAAATAGTGGAGAAATGTCAGTAGTTTCGCGGAAAGAATTCTCCGGATAAAAAAGTTGGAGCTGGACGCAGACACCTAGGTATAGACCTTTGTAATGAGGAATGTGGAATGCGAATGGGTGATGATGATGATACAGCAGATGGTTTTTCTTGCAGTAGACTTATAAGTGGTATGCGTGATTTTAAATCGTTAGAAACGGACGTTAGAAGCCAAGACGGGACGAATATGGTGAACAAGAACACCCACTGGGATGGTGTTCAATATAACAAACAGTAGGAAGAGCTAAGTACATGCAACTTTTGGCGAAGTGCATGTGAATAGTAACAAACGTAAAATCCATAGTTCAAATCGCTTTCCATAGTTCATAGTTCAAAACGTTTTACCTTAACGAGTCCCGGTGGTCTAGAGCTCGAAAATTTAGGATATTTTCAGGCATTTCTTTTGCAATACAAAAATGAAAAATGGTATTTAAATTTTTTAGGCGTTTTATTTAACTTCTTTTACACACAAAAATGAAAAGAAAAAACAATTTTTTTTTTTAAATTTGAACCTGCCCATTTGAGCTCTTTTATTTATCTATTTATCTGAAACACAAAAACCAAAAAACAATTATAATTCAGTATGACTGTAGCTATGTCTCGTATTAGAATAAAAAAAAATACGAATTTACAAAATGGCGCGGATCTGAATTTGACACAGTTTTTTAATAAAAAAATGCGAACTAATTCAGCTATTGATGTCGTGAATAACATATTAAAATTTCAGACGATTCGGTTGAATGGTTTGTTTTTACAACACAAGGCCGAAAAAAGTCGTTTCGAGATGAATGAGGTTAAAGTTTGAGTTAAAGAGCTGTAGAAGCTATAATATTGATACTATAATATAAATATACTACTATATTAATATAAGATACTATACTCTTGAAATATCGAAAAAACAAAACATAGAGTTTTTGAAATTTCTAGACCACCTTAAGGTAGTACCGGGGAGATTGGTACTTGGACGATAGGACGAGGTGGAATATTGGTATGAGGTTTAGTGCTGTCTAAAGTCCCACATTCACGGAAACTGGGTTTCGATGCTTCCTCTTTGTAAAAATATTATTTGTTAAAGGGGCTTCAGGGCCTCGCAAGGTCTATGGTATACTTCGATCATTATGGGCTATTCATCACTTCACTCAAAGTATCTGTTACCAACCTTATTGTATGGATGTGAATTTGATGCCAACTGTGATGGGCTGTGTTGTAGTAAACTTAATGTCCTCTACAACAACATCGCCAGATATGTGTATTGTGTAAAACTTCGTGATCACATACCCTATGATTAGAGAGTACCGGGAGTTTAATTTAAACGAACCGCCCACTTGGGTACCGGTCCATATTTTTTCTTATGTTGGTAGGACTATAAGACACACATCTGCTACTTTTTAGCGCCATCGGATCATTAGTGTCTGCCTGGCCGGCCGGAAATGTGGGCAAACAATTCTTGGATTTTGCCATCGCACCGAGCCCAAATTGCGCTGGATTATTTGACCAAACACCAAGTAAATACCATACCAAGCCCCGTATTCACTTGATATGGCCCCATGCGACTTCTTTTTGTTTCCCAAGTTGAAGGAGATTTCAGTCGATAGAGGAGATCAAAGAGAATGCGACGAAGAAGCTGAAGGCAATCCCTTCGTCGACCTACCAGGGGCGCATGGATGACTGGCTTAAACGTTGGCACATGTGTGTTGCTTCAGACGGGTTATATTTTGAAGAAAATAAAATAAATTTGCCTGAAATTTAACTCTGTTTTGTTTTATTTACACATTTCCGATACTTTCAGATCATGGGGTATCAGTTTTTGCTTTAAAAATATTTTGTTTAAAATTTGATGATTTATTAAAAGTTAAATGCCTAATGCTGCTTCACAAGGTCATTAACTCTAGTGAGCCCAAATGCCTTGCAGAACGAATTCAATTTACTCCCGATCACTTAACCTATTTTAGTAGGAAATATACTTGTTTTGTATCTGAACGTTGTTTTTGTTGTTCGTCTTTGGAACGCTCTATTACAAAAGATCAAAACCATTCGAAGTACATTGCACGTACATATATAGGTTCTTCTAATGTTTCCTTGTTCTTCTCCTCCTAAACTTTTACACCCTACTATTTCCTCTTCTGCAATATTTTAGAATTAAGCTCAAACACTGTAAAATAATTTATGGTTGTGTGCTTGATTATTAAATAAATAAATAATAAATAACAATGAGATAACGAATTGAATATTTCGTTCACTGATGGCCGAGAGGTATCGTCGGCCGTACAGAGTTTACTGAATCTTAGAATATCTAGCTAAGCCTGCCTGCTCGCACTTAGCTGTTTGGACAGCAGGAAGTTTTATCGTTTTGCTGACTGGTCTATTTTCATAATTTAAACACCAGAATGACAAACTCATTTGATAAAACTGTATTGAGAAGTCTGAAAAGGTGGAAAAATTGTATTGGGCTTGCCTTTACCCTCGACAGGGTCAGAAAGAGTCAGAGATTTTTTCATGAAAATTCTAGATTTAAGACAATATGCAGACCTTATAAAAATTAAAGGAAACTCACAGAAAATTTTCTCAGAATTTCCGTTGTGCAAATAGTATTTAAAACGTATTATTCACTTTCGATTCTTGTAACAAAACTTATTTACTTTTATAGGATTCCGGCATAAGTCTGTACTACTTCAAGCGTAACTGCTTAAGAAACAACAACGAACATTTGAAGCGTACTTAGTTTAATAAAATACAAACAATACAACCTCCAAAGGATATCCTCAACGGCAACAAAAGCAATAGCCGAAAACCACTCGTCTCGTACATGAACTTCGCAATAAGGAAAAAAATGTGTTCTCAAGTATTTGCTGCATTAAATGGAATTTGCCATTTTGAGGTTTCAGCCATAAAAATCGTCTGGCCACGTTACATTTACGAATGCCACAAATACCTTGCAACAGCAACACTTTTTGGCAGCACTTAAAAGACAAAAACAATGCTATTGAATGTGTTGAGCGATTATGTGCTGTAGTTTGGCAAGAAATTACAAAATTTTGCGAAAGTGCTCCTCGGGCTAGCAGGTGAAGAATAAAACTTTTTGAGGAGCATTGACATTTGCTGAACAAAAAAATTTATGTTAGCAGAAACGCAATGCTTTATTTAGTAAATTCGTTTAACGAATATTGAATATTTTAAATATAACAGAATTTGTTTTAATGTTTGTATTAAGCCACTTTCTGTCAGTAAAAATTTTACTATTTTCCTTGTACTGTTTCACGAGTTCGGTTAGGTTAGGTTGCATTTCTCCATATGGGTGTAATAGGCCTCGCTTCTTGGATAAATAATAAAATACTGGGATTGCTTCCGATGACATCCAAAAAAGTAAGTGGCAGAGCTAGTGTCCAAAGTTGTACTAATTTCTCGAATTTTCTCAGTTCTAATTTTTTTTAGCATAGCACAGACAGGAATATATGTAGTACAAAATAAGAATATCAGAAAGGTATAACTCTCCAAAAATGACTCTACTAATAGAGGACGAATTAATAGAAAAATTGCATAAATAGTTAAATGTTGACTCAATTCGAGATATATACAAAAAAATATTGAAATGGTGAGTGTATTCCAATAATACTTTTTTGGTGTTTGGCATAGCTCCTTCTGCTATTTGTGGGTGCGTCTTGATGTTTTCCACAAATGGAAGGACCTTCAGTTTCACAACGCCTTTGAACGGCAGACGACAGAGATACACTCGGAAACTTGCCATTGTCTTTTGTCCATTAAAAAACAACATTTTCTATCAATTGCTGTTTCGTGCCTGGTGTTTCAAACCTATGCACATCCGAATGGTAATCACTCATCAAGCCATTCGGCTACGGCGTTCGGCCTACGTGTCAAAAAGCAAACCATTTACCGTAAGTTTCGCTTTTCTTCTTCAACTTGAACACAAGTGCTGCGGCTTAACATCGTCTATTATTATCTGGAATTTACTGCGAACATACATCGCAATTAAAAAAATGTGAGTTCCGGTTCGGACTCTGCCTATAAAAGAGGTAGGTTTGATGGCGAAGATCAGAAACAGCCTTGCTAGCTAAGATAGGCGAAAAAATCTGTGGGCGAAGGTCTATGAAGACTCATACCACACATTAGAAGAGCTCACAGATTCCCTGGGTCGCAGAGGCTGTATTCACCACATCTGGTCTTCACTGCAAAAAAACCCAATTTGGGGAAGAAATCAATAATTTTAATTTGATGCTGGACCTCTCTGATATCTCCTTTTTCCACCTTATCGAATACTGCCATCATCCATGCATACTGGTCTTTCAATAGAGAATTTATAATACTATTATTTACAAAAAAATTCATATTTTGTTAAACCTGGTTTATATAGCAATTTTTCACATTTAATTACTTTCATTCAAATCTTTTACCCTTACAGTAAAAATGGTCATCTATCTTACCGCATCATCAGTCGATGTACACAGATGTACGACAACTTCAAATAGAAGGACAGTAATTTTGGATTGATCCTGTGTGAATTATGATTGGTAGTGACTGGGAACTATAATCACAGATAACACATTGGCTTTGTAGAACGTTATCACCTAAAACGCGCTCGTTTGGGAGGAGGCGGCTACCAACAAATTCCATCTGATCAATGTGCAAACTATAAATACAAATACATTTAAATTGCTGTAGGGCTAAGTGCCCTCTAATACTTAGAGCTTTTAATGAGCTGCGGCGGCCGCCGTAGTATGTAGGTTCGAATCTCCGTGCATGAAACACCAAAATGATAGAACAAGTTCTTTCTCATAGCGGCAGGCAATGAGAAACGTCCGAGTGCATTTCTGTCAGGAAAAAGACCATCATAAAAAAAATATCAATTTCAATATTTAATTCATCAGCAGTAGTGACTGGAATTATGCTATTGCCTTAAGCGATGTCGAGATTTCACACTTCACAGACGACTCAAAATTGGATACAGGAACAGAACAACTGTACAACAACTTAGTCTGAGCAGCCATTAAATCCTTGTATAGTCGGCTAGCGGCCGCCGTAGCCGAATGGGTTGGTGCGTGACTACCATTCGGAATTCAGAGAGAACGTATGAAACACCACAATTAAGAAAAAGTTTTTTCTAATAGCAGTCGCCCCTCCTCATAAAAAAACATTTGCCGTTCGGAGTCGGCTTGAAACTGTAGGTCCCTCCATTTGTGGAACAAAATCAAAACGCACGCCAGAAATAGGAGGAAGAACTCGGCCAAACACGCAAAAAAGGTTGAAGGAGCTAAGATCACATTGAACATGATAAGTCCTACAAGAGCCACAGGTAAGAAGTCGCTTGTCTTACCGTCATCCAGTTCCACTTATCATTTGAAGCAAAATTGTTTTAACACTACCCCAATGGAGAAATTACATCTTTTTGAACTCCGATTTTCGCATCTGACATTTCCAGGTTTTACCAATACAGTGATGCATGGAAAGTCATTTGAACGAAGTCTCCGTAGAAGCGACGTGGAAGGCACCTGAAATGCTGAGTAATGCACCTATGGCTCTACACTTTGAATACCAGTTTCTGTGCACTTCCTTTTCATACAGACATGGGAATTGATAGATACATTTTAAGCAACCTATTTTTAATATATGTGTTTAGTACCCTTTTAAACGTTTTTTAGGTGACGTGAAGCCCTCGGGTCGATAATCTTTGATATACAAGTACATGCTTTCCCTTCTCTTAGCTTTTAACATATATGTAGTTCAACCTTAGTCAGCATTTTAAGACATGACTAAGTCTCAGAATGATAAGAGTGCAGAGAAGGATGGTATCTTCTCCGTGACTTCGGGGCTAGAACAGGTCAAAGGATGTGTACAGATTGATAATATACTGTTAATTGCGTCCTGGGACTTAGCGTTGTTTCGGGAAATCAATCATTATATGCGCAATGAAAATGTGCTAAGGAAGTCAAGTTCAATCATACGAGCGCTGTTGAGTTTCCTTTTTTCTCGAGCTGGGTATATAAATGAAAACTTTCGTAGATCTTACTAAGGCTTTCTAGGTTCCGAAAAATTCGAAATCACACACTACATACGCAACAATATGTTGATGTTCCCAGATGGTGTGATGTTAAAAAAATGCGTTGTTTATGGGACTTCCTTTCGTGCGCAATTTTTGAGGAGTAAAGTTAATGAAGAAGAAGATGATGACAGCGATATCGCCCGACACATTAACAAATATGACGAAAAATACCAAAAGAAAGAAAATCGCTTAGTCGTGCCATTAATGTCGATCACTTATGTAATTCATTTTAAAAATTGTAAAAGAATCTATTAAGTATCGCCAGTGATCAGTGAACTTTTTAAAATGACACATCCTGTATTTTATTAAAATTTAAACTAGTAGGTTTTACTCGCGATGTGCCAACAAATTTATTTTACAAATGTAGGCTTTCGCGGCAGCGCCACAAGCATCCAAGTAAACGATTCATTGAGTAGCTTACGCTTGTACATACTGTACATTCATACATACACA
Source organism: Anastrepha fraterculus (assembly GCA_037575425.1). Classification (NCBI taxonomy): domain Eukaryota; kingdom Metazoa; phylum Arthropoda; class Insecta; order Diptera; family Tephritidae; genus Anastrepha; species Anastrepha fraterculus. The sequence goes on from JAYXIM010016571.1 coordinate 14,477, forward strand.
GCAAAAGTGATGTCATAAAATTATGCTTAAATGTTACTGAAATTGCTGTTTTTGAGAGATAAGTCCATGAAGTAAATTACAATGTAATTGAAAGTGTGTGAGTTCAATCTTGACTCGGCCAAATGTTTGTTTAGCTTTTCTGCTTTGCATGGTAACCATCAACATACTTACAGACTTGTTCGTGGCTTTGTTTTTCGTGCGTTTGCCTCCTAATGCTGTGACCTTAAATGCGTGTTAGTGGGTGTGGTCATAATGGCGCTATTCTGAAAGCTCTTTTGCTGTATGTCTGTGTGTATTAGCCGGAATTGCTATTTCTGCGTGAACGGCCAGAGTGGTATTTTATACAAAATGGAGTCAATATGGCGTCTTTATATCGACCGCATCACAACGTGGCCTCATTTCATTTTTAAGCACCATAACACAATTACAAACATAGCATGTACACATACGCACCATATATTGAGTGTGGCATACACACACGCATACACACATACATATGTATTGCATTGTATATTACATACAAACATGGAAGCTTGCTTTTGTTTACGGTTTGTTGATATTTTTTAGTAAATTATTTACGTCTCCATGGGTACACACATGCACACTTCATGGATATTTGCACAAAGACGATTTTGTTTCCATTTGATTAAATGCTAATGATAACCTGGATGTTTTTGTTGAATTAAACGTACGCTGTCTAACAACATGGAGTCAATTTGCTTCGTTAAATTGCTAACTTTAAGCGTTCAATAAATTTTTGCGGCTCCTTTACGGCTGCTATGAAATTTCTTTGAATCACAATCTTCAGATCTTTTATTGTCCAGGGCTAATGAGGTTATTATATTTAACATAGCGTTTATTTAAAGAAAAAATAGTGGGTATTTAATAGGACCAGTCAAAGAAGACTTAGCTTTGATTTGATAGGAAACTTCCCTACTGTCGATTACATTTTTTACCATCTTTAGGGTTGATGAAAGCACATTATTTATCATAAGAAGGCTCCGCAGACTACAATCATGGAAGCGTTGATCACAATGGATGAGTAAATTTGGCTCGTCTTCACTAGTGTCCACAATAATAGCAAAATCACATATAGCATTGTTTTGACTATTTATTTATTTTGTATTTAATATATTTTATTTTTGTTTAACCTTGTTTAAAATTTCAAACTTTTTAGTGAGAACCTTTAGAAAACTTCTGAGTATGTAGCTGGAAAACTACCCATTCAATTCTGGTTTTGAAATTTGAAAAAGGTGAGCCAAGAAGCACCGAGAGATTGGTAACTCCTAAAACACTCTAGCTAAAAACTCAATTGTATTAAAAGCTCTGGAAAGTAAAAGGGTAGATAGTCAAGGAAGAAAGGAGGAAAGGAGCAAAGATAGAAATAAGATTCTTTGGCAAATCCGAAAATATCATCCAGTTTGAAAGAACGAATATTACTAATTCTGATGATCCAGCCGATAGCCTGCGATGCTAGCGCTGCACTACTTTCAGTTTGTATAATAATTTTATTGTTATGTAAGCCTTTATAAAATAAAATAAAATAAATAAATAATTCTGATGGCATCGGATTCGCATAATTCGCATCCTTGCTCACTGCAAAGGCACTCACAGAGAAAATGCTCAGGGCTATCCGGATCAGCTAAGCACTACGGGCAACTCGGGCCTTCAATGATTCTAATGTTGGTCATATGCTGACCCAATCGGTTGTGTCCTCTAATAATACTAACCATCAACCGAACGTCTTTTCTTCCAAGTTTTAGAAGAAAGTTCGATGGTTTTATTTTGAGGCTTGTCACAAAACACTTTGCAGTTCTGCAGCATTCTAGACTGGAC
>JAYXIM010016576.1:0-25604 GCA_037575425.1 Anastrepha fraterculus
GCTTACTTTCTATAAAGAACGCATTTATTTTTAAATTAAAATTTATGCAAAGCCATATTTGAAATAGTAAAAATAAAACAAGTAAAGAGCACGAACACCACACACCTCTATGGGAGTAAAAGCTTTTAACGTTACCACTTACTAGGATTCTCTTATCTTAAGCGATTGCCCCAACGATCGCCGCTCAAATCACATACAATATCATCAAATATCGCATTTACACAAAAAAGCTCAATAGTGTTAGAAAGTAGCAAAAGATAAAAATTAGTAACACAGCAAAATGTTTATGAAACGAGCTCAGATTAAACTGAGTAGAGTAGAAGGACTAAGCAATGAGCAAAAACGTAAGGAGTAGTCAACAAACTAAAAACCATTCGAATTAAACTTCTATAAACCATCGTACTGTAGTCGAGTTATGACCAAAACGAAGTTTACTAGAAATTAAATAATTTTGTGTATGCTTCTGTTTTAAAACCAGTGATTCCGATATTATCATATTTGCATAGCACATATGACATCAGGAAACCCAAGAGGAAAAATTAGACGATCTTAGTGGCCATTTCTTTTAAAAAATGAATTTAAGTAGTTCAAATCTCTATTTTGACCTTCGCGCTCCACTGAATGCTATTTTTTGCAGAAAGAACTATACTAGAACAAAAAATGGAAAACAAAAGTAGTCAAACTGCTTTAGAATTGAATAAGGTAGCAAATTATTTATTTCGATAGAAAAGAAAAATTTCGGCATTTAAGAGCTAAGAAAACAAAATATCGAATATCGGATATCAAAAAATTCTGTGTGATAAAAATATGCAAAAGGCTTTACAGTGAACTTTAAAATATTTCTTCAGTTGAATGCTCCATCTCCCGCTCTTTTCTTTACTCCTTCTTCCTCATAGGTTATTCTTTCCTCTCTGCGAATTTGAATTTCAGTGGTATCTGCGGCACAATCATAACCTTCATTTCAAATGCATTTTCTGTTGGATAATTAAATTCAATATGAAAATTTCGCACCAAACGCGCTAAAGTAATTTCCAACTCCATATTGACAATACGTTTCCCCACACAGCTGCGTGGCCCAAAGCCAAAGGGTACATACAAAAATGGATTGCTAATCTGACCTTATAAAGCTTGAGCGGATTTGTCGTTGCGCAGCCAACGCTCCGGTATGAACTTATCCGGTTGGGGCACATAACGCTCGTCACGCATCAGTAAATTTGCACCTATGGATACGTCGGTGCCGGCGGGTATTCGATAACCGCTCAGCACTACATCACTAGGCAGGCGTCGCACTGTTCTTGGTAGAATAGGGGAGTGGCGCATGGCCTCCTTGATACAGGCGCGCAAATACGGCAAGTTTTGCATATTCAGAATGCTAAGTTGTGAATCTTTTTGGGGTAGAATTTGTTTGATTTCCTCAAAGAGTTTTTGCTGTTTATCGGGGTTCTTCGCAATGCACAGCAGTAGGCCAGTCAAAGTAGAGTTTGTTTGTGTAATCCAATGACGGAAATTAATTTTCATATTTTTTATTTAGTTTGCGTGGTTGAACTTACCGTATCAATACCAGCTACCATCATATCCAGTGCCATAACAATCGCAAATTTCTTATTAATTTCCAGCTCTTCCGAGAGTGCAAAGAATCTGCGTACAGACTTCATGATAGTAACAATTTTTTAATTTTAGACTTCATGATTTAAGTGGTAAATGAGGCCTATAAAATAGTATATTGAAGAAGAAAATAGTTTCGTATTTTATTTCTCACTCCTCCTCCTCATTCTATACATTTTTCTATCCCGTTCTTACTCGTCCAGTCGGAAAAAATTTTACAACCTGCAGTGTTCAATTTTTAAGTAGGAAAAAAAATCCGAGTAAAGCGCTTTTGTATTACTGTCTAGTTCAAAATTCCAGAAAAACTTTATTGTGTTACATAGTATACAAATGTCTTCTTACCTTCAGGCAGAAATAAACGTATAAGCTCTAAATTACTTGGTGCCGTATGGACGTGAATTTTCTAAGCTGACGTCAGTTACATTGTTTGACTAAGAATGAAATAGAACAATAAATACGATTTTAAGCAAAGCGAATATTAAATTAAATTTCTGACGCTAAAAATTCAGCGCATTCATCAAAACCTTCCCTCTTTTCCGCTTGCACCGCATATGACCGCACCTTTGCAATAGCCAAATGATGCCGGCTGAATTGGTCAGCTGTTTTTAAGTACCTTGATAACATATCTACAGTCGTTTTTTTTCTATTATAGTATTTATTTGTTTAAGTACGAAATTTGATGATGGTGAAAAAGTTCAAATATTGAAAGAACTTAAAAAAATACTAAAATATACCAGCCACTAATTCGAGTTGCTGCTTAGAAGAAAGTGTAGAGATTGTATGGCAACTTGACTGCCGGAGTAGATAATGGTCGATTGTGCAATAACGGATGAGGCCCTTACACACTATGCAGCATCTTTGAACGCTATTGACTCAGCCTGTAAGATGTTGCGGTAGTAAGGTAGTCTTAGGTAGGCTTAGCTTCAGCTGCAGTAATTCTGAGTGGATGACACTCCCGACCATTTTATTTAGTCTTCTCAATAACTAAACCCTAATCCTAAAAGGTAATTCCTCAAGGAACACCTTAGGATTTTATCACCTTTATATAGACGCTTCGTTTTGTGGTATAAAATATTCTCCATAAATTGTTGAAGAAAGCTCATGCAGTGGCAGTTCGCTTCGGTACCGTAGAATCGATAGTCGTGGGAACGCTGCGGGCGGGTAGCCCCTTTCTTTAAAACCTTCAAACACAACAACTAACTAAGCCTTGAGAGAGACTTTTTAGAATTACCAAAAAGGTATTATAAATAGAGAGAGTGAAAAAATAAGTCAAAGTGTGGTTTACATGTAACCTCTAATTTTTTGACGGAATAATGCTCAATTCACATATGTATGCTGAAATTTGTGTTTAATTTAGAACAGGAGATGAGAGCATCTCATAAGTTTAGCAGGAACGTGAATAATATTCGCCTTAAACATACCTCTGGCGGGGTAGTCATAACCAATTTCAAAAGTCCTGATTAATTTAGCCAACGCAATCTCCAATTTTAAAGCTACAATACGTTTGCCAATGGAAATGCGTGGGCCAAAGCCAAATGGCAGAAATACGAAGGGCACATTTCGATTGAGCGCACAACCAGAGGCGTCTACTGGGCTTACGCCACGCAACCAACGTTCCGGCAAGTACTCATTTGGACGACCATAGTTTTGCTCGTCGCGCTGCAACAAGTAAGCTGGCATAGCAACATCCACGTCTTTGGACACTTGATAACCACTGAGTATCACATCTTGAGCGGTTGTGCGAAAATTGCCCGCGACAACTGGATACAGACGAAAAGCCTCTTTAATGCAAGCGCGTAAATAGGGCAAATTCTTTAGTTTAGCGCTTGTAACGGCGCTATGCTTATCGGGTAAAATACCAAGCACTTCTTCACGCGGCAGACTTTGGTTTTCGGTATTCGGAAGTAGTCTACAATGAAAAAAAAAAACTGTTTTGAGAACTTTATAGCTTAAAGCTTGTGAGCTTATCTACTAACCGTATCCACGCCCGCCATCATCATATCCATTGCCATGACAATGGCCACTGTGCGATCGATGCTAATCAGCCGTTGCAATACGCTCTGTTCAACATCGCTCTGTGCCAATTGTGCTGCGTCTCGTTTTATAGCCTCATCGATATAGTGAATTGAGATTTCGGTTAACTCATCTAAAGTGCGTATGACGCGGCGAAAATTCGGTGTAGCCACATACTTCCACAACGATGGCTTCAAGTCCAACTCAAAGAGCAGCTCGAAAAATTTGCGCATGCCATCAATGACTGCCTTAGCTTTGGGATGATCAGCGCTATTGTTTATCATACCCAACGTTGTCGTTTGATTAGCGCCAAAAATTTATCGGCAACTCTATTCATTTTAGGTGCATAGACATTAGTTGTCTTTGGGATCATCATAACCGGATTGACGGCGGTGCGAAAGTGTGCCCAGCCTTCTCCCTAACTGTAAGAAAAGAAAAAAGAAGACAAATAAGAATGGAATATGAAAAACAACGATCATTTCAAAGACTTACTCTGTCACAGCATGCTGCGGGGATGCTTAAAGATTTCGGGTCGATGCACCTGTCGATGGTATTGCACAATGTGTGGGCCTTCAGTGCGAAAAACTGTCTGGTAATCGTTGGGCTGAAGAGCACATCGCGCTTACCAAAAATGCTGGGTATTAAAAATACTCGTATAAGTGCTGTTCATGGGTAAGAATTTCATCGCCCAAATGTAGTACTAGAGGTATGATTCCTAGAGGGAGAAAAGTTTTAAATCAGAAGGAACTAAGAGCGCCATTTGAATGGGAATTTTGTGTGAGGTCAAGGGCATAGCTCAGAACTTAATCGATGAATAGAAGAAGTAAAGTATTAGTAAAAGGATTTCAGAAAGCAACAATTTAGGAATATTTTTAAATAGAGTTGCCATCGTCCTGAAAATATGTAGGTTAATATTACGACGTATCTATCTAATGAAAGGTAGTTAAAATCCTTTATTTCAGAAATATTGTTATAAAAGGCCATACAAATATTGTCATTATATTGTTAATATAAAAATCAACTAATAGACATTCGGCACCCATCGTAGCCGAATGGATTGGTGCATAACTACCATTCGGAAGTGTGTAGGTTCGAATATCCGTGCAAAAAACATTAAATGATAGAACGTTTTTTCTAACAGCGGTCGCCATAAAAACCTCCTAAAAAAAATCATCTGCCGTTCGGAGTTGGCTTCAAACTGTAGGTCCCTCCATTTGTGGAACAACATCAAGACGCACGCCACAAATAGGAGGAGGAGCTCGGCCAAACAGCCAAAAACAGTGTTCGCGCCAATTATATATGTAGGTATATATGAATATAATAAAAATTACCTTTTGGCAGATCGAAAGCACAAAAACCCTCAATTGACTTACACTCGGTTCACTCTAACTCACGTTATGTCATCTCTTGAAACTATTGTGACAGCTCCATGGAACCTAAGTCCATAAAAGTCTTGATGAAAGGTCTCTGAACTTAGTGTTAAGATACCTTATCTTATGTTATGTTAAAATTATATCTACATATTTGTGGAAGGATATCAAGATGCACAACACAAATTGTAAGAGCAGCTCGGCCGAACACCTGTGAAAGAATGTGCACGTCAATTGTGTATGTATATTTATGGGTATATGTACATATATGCATACCATCTTAAAACTTGCAAGACTGAGAAATATTTTTGTCTATCAAAATGTGCCCGTGTTTGTTTTTAGAAATCAATATATGTATATATAAGTACAGAAAAAAATGTGTTTTATTCCTTTTTATGACAGCCAATACTGAATAAATTGATAATTTGTTATTATTTACATTTCTAGAATCACTTCCCACAATACACAATATAATACTTATCTTACGCTGAGTGCATCCTTATCGGTTTATCACAACAAGTAAATATTTGGCTTTTTTGTTAGCCCTTATATGCTTATACATAGATACATAATTAGTATATTTACATATCTGCACATATATGTATGTGTGTATATAGGTGAAATCGATCATATTTACAAATTTTAAATACTTTTCAATTCAGTTCCTTTCTTAATTTCTATTGTATACCTATACCATTACTTTATCTCTGCATTATTCCTTCCTCTCCTCAAACTTAAATTTCAGTGGTATAGCTGGGATAAATACTAGTTTGGGTATGAAAGCGTTTTCCGTGGGATAGTTGAATTCAATTACGAAATTGCGCACCAAACGCGCCAAAGTCACCTCCAACTCCAGATCCACAATACGTTTACCCACACAGCTGCGTGGACCAAAACCGAAAGGAAGATATAGAAATGGATTTTCTAGCTGATATTTCTTGCCTTCGGCGTCATTACGTAACCAACGTTCGGGCATGTATTTATTCGGCTCCTTCACAAAATGTTCATTGCGCAACAATAAATTCGAGCTGACCGAGACATCAACTCCAGCTGGAATGTGATAGCCGCTCAACACCACATCGGTAGGTAGGCGACGCATTGTGCCCGCAATTATGGGATGATAGCGTATGCCCTCTTTAATGCAAGCGCGCAAATAAGGTAGATTTTGCATATTATCTATGCTTAATTGGGAATCTTTGTTTGGCAGTATATGCTTGAGCTCCTCGAAGAGTTTAGCTTGTTTGTCGGGATTCTTAGCAATACATAATAGGATGCCAGCCAAGGTGGAGCTTGTCTGTGATTGTGATTAGAAACTAATTATATATGTACGTGTGAACTCCATGTAAAAAATATGAGATGAAAGTGAACTTACCGTATCAACTCCAGCCATCATCATGTCCAGCGCCATTACCACAGCGATTCGACGATCAATGCGCAACAGTTTCTCCAATACACTCTTCTCCTTACCCACCTCTGAGGTAAGTTTGCCATCTTTATCTGATTCAATTTGCTTCAGCGCCTGATCAATGTAAGTGTTACATAGATCAGTTAGGGTATCTAATGTGTCCATCAGCTTGTAGAATTTTGGTGTTTTGACGATCTTCCAAAAGGATGGTTTTATTTCCAAATCTTCGGAGTAGTCAAAAAAGTTGCGTATCGATTTCAAAAGTAATTTACATTCGGCACTGTCACGATTTTTATGTATCATGCCCAGACGAGTGTTGAGTGCAACACCCACAATGCCTTCCAATGTTAGACGATTCATATCGTCGTGGAAGTCACCAGGTACTTCGAGTGTCTCCGGATCACGCGTGTCACGAATTCTGTAAATATATTCAACAAGAAGACGTGGAAGTGAGAACACTGAATTCAAACATCTACACATACATATGTATATACATATATATATATATACATAAGTATACATGTATATGCATAAGTATACATGTATATTAAAACAACCTTTCTAGGAACTCATCGTTAATTTCCAATATCGTATTCAGGTAAAGTCTGGCATTCTTCGGCTGCATCAAAATCGGATTAACTGCTGTACGAATTTTGGCCCAATCCTCACCAGCTCTACAAGATTGAAAGTTAGTGAAAGTGTGCTCAACTTTCTTAAGTACACATACGTTGTAACAAGTCCATTAATGCCTTGAAAGAAGTCTGCGCGATGTACGTTCCGATGGTAGGCGAATGTCTCGAGGCCACGGCGCTCAGGCCATATCCCTTCATTGCGGAATATGATGGGATAGTCTGCTGGATTTAGATCTATTACCATTTCCGGTTTGCCTAATATGGAGGGAAAGTGGAAAACGTCGCCATACTTTTTTTGCATTTTCCCTATTGCTGCAATAAATGGTTGTTTAGCATATTCCCCTAAATGGTGGAAAAAATGATGTTAATGTTAAGCAATGAAATTCGAATATACAAAGAGGTACTAAATATTACCTACTCTACACAAATTTAATTTTAAATAACTATTTTTATTAATATAGTTATTAACCCTATTTAATGCAGTTGTTAAAACGAAACAATGGTTTTACACTTTTACTACTGTGGGCAAAAAGTAAGGTGAATTTATTTGTCAAACTTCGCGGTATTAAAATTTCGCTCTAGTTATTTTTTTCATGAGTTGGCAGCACTGTTAATAACATCTGGGCCAACTTTCATGTGAATGTCATTATCAGTAATATATTTACGCTTGTGTTTACCAAACGACCAAGAGTGCATTTTTCAAATTTTACAATGTCGGATTTGATTGAGCAGAGAAGTGCCATCAAATTTTGTTTGCGGAATGAAATTTCGGCTGCGGGAAACGTGTAGCATGTTGCAGAAGGCATTTGGTGATTCGACCATGTCGCAGAAAAGTGTTTATAAGTGGTACAAAGACTTCAAAGGGGGTCGAGAACGTGTTGATGACTTGGAGCGCTCCGGACGACCAACACGTCAATAAAGTGAAGGAGTTAGTGCCCAAAAATCGTCGGTTGACTGTTAAAGACCTTACTGATATGATCGGAATATCAGAAGGATCTGTGAAAACCATTTTGAAAGACCATTTGGGCCTACGAAAAGTCAAATCCCGTTTGGTACCGAAAACTCTCAATTTCTTGGAAAAAAGTCGTCGCGTTGATGTGTGGGAAACAATGCTTTCAGACTATCAGGACAAGCTCAAATGCATCATTACGGGAGATGAGACTTGGATTTATGCTTACGACCCTGAAACAACCGACCAATCAAGCGAATATCGTGCTAAAGGCGAGGCCAGACCGAAAAGAGCACGTCAAAGTCGTCTAAAAAGATCAGAATTATGGGCCAACAACTCTTGGTTTTTGCATCACGATAATGCACCGTCTTACACTGCACTCGTTCTTCGAGACCATTTCGCCAAAAATTCCACGCATATCGTTCCGCAACCACCGTCGACACTTTTTTCACAAATCTAAGAATTAAAAAGCGAATGTTTTTCTCTGGAGCGGATAACCCTCCCTCATAACACGTTAACCCTCTAATAAGATATTATGTGTTACACTTTTCTTATAGGCGGACACCTTCCTTAATCGGACAAATTTTTTAATCCCTTAACCCTAGAAAGGTACTGTGAGTAAAATTTACTCACATAAGGAATAGATTTGTTCGTAAATCAGCAGGTACGCCACATTGAAAGTCAAGCCACTAGCAGTGCTTGGACCACTCTGTCATTAGTCGGCTGCCGCAAGCATTGAATGGTGTTCTTTGATTTATCGCGCTTGTGGACAATTTAAAAAAAAGGTAGTGAGTAAAATTTATTCATCGGTACCCTTTACGTACTAAATTGTGTGAGTCAAATTTATTTATCAGTGACTTACTACGTGTCTAAAAAATAGGTTTTGTGCTGAATTATGACAATTATGCTTATGTTTTGTATTATGTTACCGTAAAGAAAACTACAGAGCATACAAATAGCAGGTCGCGGGCTATCAGAACAAAATATTTTGGATGCAATACTTGAACTAGAATCTGAGGAAGAAGACAATTTGGAGTTGGAGCTTTGTAACTTTGATGAGGATTCTTGGGACAGTGTTGCAGATCCGGGATATCAACCAGAACCGGAAGAATTAAATGATGTCGAAGAAAATTTGATGCACGGAATCATAAATGCAGAAGAAGCTGAGAAGGAAAAAAGGGAAGAAACACCTGGAAGCAGCAAACGTAAGAAACAGAAACGTATTGAGGGGAGAAGAAATGAAAGATCAGCTGCCCAAGAAATTCGTGAAACAGAAGAGGTAATTACAATTATTACACCTAGTACCAACAATCTGATCGGAAAAGATGGAAATTTTATTTGGAGTAAAGAACCTGTTGCTGCGCTAGGTCAAAAAACTTCCTCAAAAAATATTGTTCACATTCGCCCTGCCCCAACAGCAAATGCAAAAAATTCGTTGTGTCCTGCCAGCTACTTCAAACTGTTTTTTACCGCAGTCATATTGGAAGAGATTTTGGTTTATACAAATAAAGAAATAAACATTCAAAGGGAGAACTATAACGATAAATCTCACGCGGTTTTGTCAAATTTGGAGCATTGAAGCATTTCTTGGTTTGTTAGTCTTCTCCGCTGCTCTCAAAAATAATCACTTGGCAACACATATGATGCTTGACACTACCTACTGTGGGGAAAGGTACAAGGCAACCATGCCTGAGAGAAGGTTCAAATTTATCCTAAATTGGCTAAGGTTCGATGACAAAGAAACAAGAACTGCTAGAAGAGAAATGACCAAACTAGCTCCAGTTTCTTCTATCTGGGACAAACTTCTAAACAATTGCAGAGTGAACTATAAGGATGAAAGCTATACAACCATTGATGAGCAACTAGTTGGATTTAGAGGCAAATGTCCATTTAGGATGTATATTCCCTCTAAACCCACCAAGTATGGCATCAAAACATTACGGGTAGTATTCATGAGACCACTGGAAAACCAGAAATAGTGCATGTGTACAACTCACCAAAAGGAGGAGTTGACAGTTTTGACCAGATGTGCCAAAACATTAACCATGGCAGGAAAACCAGAAGGTGGCCTCTAGCATTTTTCCAAAATACGATGAACATAGCTGCAATAAACGCATACATTATTTACGCGCACAACATGTGTAGCCGTGGGCAAAAGACAGAATCCCGACTTAATTTTATGTTATCTCTACACAAGGAGCTAACGGAAGGATTTCAAAGTAAAAGATTAGCAACTAATACAAACATGAGCCTGGCGTTGAAAAAATCAATTTAGAATATTGTAGGCGCAACCCAAGAGGCCCATAGTGCCGGAGAAGACCAAAAGGGGCCAAGAAAGTACTTTAATTTTTGTAGTTATACCAAACGTAGATACACCACCACTTATTGCAATTGTGGATTCGCTATTTGCGGTGAACATGCACATAAAAGTGCCCTGAATGTGCTTGAAAAACAATTTTTATGTATTCATAATCGTCAAAAATCAATAACAAAGTATTATTTTTGCTTATTTTACATATTATAATAAAAAATTACACTTATATTATTTGCTGGCTTCAAATTTTTTTCATTTAAAACTACTATTTTCCAAAATAAATCAGATAATAACGTAAAAATTCTGAAATGAGTAAAATTTACTCATCGGTACCTATAAGCGCCTACAATTTAACCGTACCCTTCTAGGGTTAAATGTTCGTTTAAGAGAGAATACACTAACATGCATTTACCCAAAAGTAAGCGAAATTTCCATTTTTCAAAATTTTACTTGCATATTTTTATATATAATATGTATTAGGCCGGGTCGATTTGTGGGGAGGAAAAAAAGCAAAATTACCAAATTTGGTGCGCGTGATGAAAATATATTTATATGTATACATATTAGGGCGGGTCGATTTAAAAATCGCTTATTGCTCTGTGAAAATCATATTCTAGGGATCAAAATAAGAAACTTTGCCGAAGGAACCATACCTCTAAAACGAGTTCTGATATCCCCCAATTTGGGTCGAACTTTTTAGTTTCTTTTCTCATGTAAAGACCAAAAATGGCTCCTCCCCCCAGAGGAGTTCCAGGGGGTGTGCCACTGGCATGGGTGGATCGGCCGTCCAAAGTTAGTGGGGGTCGGTCATACATTTGGACTCGATTGGAGCACCCTAAATGGGTCAAAGTGGGATTTTTCGTTCGACCCAAATTGGGCGTCATTAGAATTCGTTTTAGAGGTATGGTTCCTTCGGCAAAGTTTCTCATTTTGATCCCTAGAATACGATTTTCACAGAGCAATAAGCGATTTTTAAATCGACCCGCCCTAATATGTATACATATAAATATATTTTCATCACGCGCACCAAATTTGGTAATTTTGCTTTATTTATAATGGAAGTATCCCGTTTTTTGCTTTTTTGAAAATCACCGTTATATGGAAAGTAGGCATGGTTAGTGACCGATTTCACTCACTTTCAATACAAAAACACCTTGGACAAAGAGTAATATGTACACCAAGTAGCATTAGAACATATTAATTTTGGCTTAAGTTATAGAGCGCACGGGCGGATGGATTAGCCACTCCCTTCATCTCTCTGAACATTTTTGTATATATTTTGTATATATTGTATATCTATCTCAATTCCTTAATGATGCCACAAAAAATGATATGTGAGTAAAATTATAATCCAATACTATTGGGCACAAGAGCGTGCGGGTGTAAACAAACCCACGCATATTTAAGTTGAATGAAATTACGCGTATTTAGAATGTAAGTCTGTAGATGAATTTGTTCACTAAAGGGTTAAGTAACAACACTAGAAAACAGTTTTGTTGTTGTATGAGCTTTGTTATGATTTTATTACGCGATCACTGTTATAAACGATTCCTAGCAAGCAATGCCATGCATGAGTGTTATGTATATACGAGTATGTATGTATGTATGTATGTTGTGGTACGCTCGCTTTGTTTGATTTAATTTCTAAATGCCGTCGTCGTCGGTTTGTTTCTGATATTAACAACGCGTATATATTTTAAATAGAGAACCTACAACTAATTTTCACTTCTATGAATTTTTTATCTGAGTAAATTAAACAATTTCTTAATAACTACAGTATATATACTTACGGACAAAATAATAGAAACGCGATGTGTTGACCACAAGTTTTCTCTTATTTTTTTAATTAATTAAATTATAATTCATTATTTTTTGTAATTATTAATTTTCTATAGTACTAGTAGTAGTAGTATTTATTGCAAATAAAAGTAAAATATACGAAATTTTAAATTTAGTTATTGTAATATTAAGACAAAAAAAATATTTGAAATAATTTAACGATTCTTTAGAGTTATTTTTCGTGCAAAGAATTATTCGGTTTACGGTTATTAAAACCAGTTAAACTCTTTTATTAAGTAATCTCTGTATCTAAAGGCGTATTTAATAAAACGCAAAAGTTTAATTTGCTATAAAAATATAGCTTCTTATACAATAAATATCATACCAAATAAAGTTTCAGACGTTGTAAAAAATTTATAAAAAATTTACGAATTTTTATCAGAATTTCAAACTTTTTTATCAGAATTGAAAAAATATATATGTAAGTACATGTACGCAGTTTATAGCCCGTCAAGTTTTAATCTCATATAATCAAGAGTCAGTTTGAAGTGACTCAAATTCTCGATAATTTTTTTCTTTGACGGTGTTGCATTTTTTCTTCATATAAATATATACATACCTATATAACGTGATATATCAATATTAAGCAAATACTAGGTAAGTCGTAGCAGAAATGCGCTTTAAAATTTAATTAGAAATCAGATAATTGTGTTTTTTTTCATAGTAAAGAAAAGTTCGGCACTTAAGCTTAATGACCCTACGGTGATGTGGGCTTACAAGAAGATATGTATTTTTCTATTTTGTGCTAATAATAATTTACCCCTATTTTGTTCAATAATATATACATTTTCTTACCTCCTGGCATAAAACCACGTATCAGTTCATATTTGCTTGGACCGGGCATCTCCGAAAACGGTCGCGCATTTTCTAAGCTATCCGAAACAGTAGCTTTTTCACTTAACTATAAATCTCAATTCCGCACAAAATAAATAAAAATTAAAAAAAAGTAAAGAAACAAAAGTAAAAAATACCAAACATAAATGTATAGAAAAATATAACAACAGTAATTGTCACAATTAAAGCAACCTGGGGCTGTGGCACCGCTGCCGCATATCGCCTTAACGAAGTTCCACTCAATGAACGTCCCATCATTGGCATTAGATAATGCGATAACATTTTGTAAGTACAATTTAATAATTAATCAAACACTTTGAAAACAAATTTCGACTCGTCACACTCGTCCGAAAAAAGTTAGAACTGAACACCTCAACGTTTGCAAACTAACTGATCAACTTGTTATAAGGCGCATACAAATATTTGTTTGCTATCTACTTACATAGTTGCTATTCAAAGCTAAATAGGAATAGCATTTGTTAAGTGCATCGCGCATGGCAAATGAAAAATATTTTGATTAGTTGTTATTTGAATATTTTACACCCAACAACGCATTCGAGTTCAGAGCTTTCAGTTGATAAAGCGAAAAATTTACTTATGAAAGAAAACCGCCACATTTACTATATTATGATAAATTTATGTAATTCAGCAAATGTTAATTCATTGTAAAATATTGTACTGTTCTTTTATTTATTATTTCCTTTGCTTCTGAAATAAAAGCTATAATAGTCCTCTTTTCTTTCGAAATGGTGTTCCTGTTTTTATACCAAAGCGTGTTCTACTTGGGCTTGGTGATTGTTTGAGTCGGCTCACCGCGATTTCAGTGCGATATTGCACCCATATATTTATTTATTTTTCTGTCTAATATTCGGATTTTAGGGACATTTCCGACTGTTGGCCTACCAAATCTTGTATTTTCTTCGATATTCGTATTACAACAATATAAAAGAATCGGTAGAGCCACCGCTTTGTTCTTGCATACTCTACAGACAATAATTTTTGGCCACCAGCTCCGACTTCTCATTTTGGACGCAGTGCGAAGAGTGTATATAATTATCTCTTTTTTACCTTTACTTCCGGAATATGGATAAAGATGTAAGCCAGAGACAAGACAAGAATAGGGAAAAGGAGTTGTTAGCACAGTATTGAGGTGGGGTTAGAATTTCGTTTTAATAGTTTTGCTTCGTTTTTGATGAAATTGAATCCGATTTTTAATAAATTTTACATATGTATGGTACTTTCCTTTTAATTGAAAAAAAAAAATGCTTTCATTATTGCCTATTTTTGGGGCAATTTTTGGGAATTTTACCCCTTCAAACTTGAGTTTGTTTTGGATCTATCTGTTCTTGTGGCCTACTATGAATCTAAAATCTCAAATGAGAGCTAAAATCTTGGCACATAACAATCGCAGATATGCTCGTTTATAGATCTGGCTCCAAACTATGTCTAGTGATCTAAGTATTATGGACCTGGTAGAGTAAGAAGTGGTCAAGTGGTAAGGTTTTAAAAAAATTAACAACTTAGAGATGCTCAATGGTGAAAATTTTGGTATTGAGTTGTTTAAAGTGATATTTTTTCTTAATTTTTTTTTTAGAATAGAGTCTGTTGTTGTTATTGTTTGAATGTCTGTATTTCGTGAACTGGGATATCTTTAATTTCAAACATACCACAAGAAGAAAAAATAATAAATTCCGCAAAAATTCTGAAAAATAAAATTAATAAAAGTTCCTAAACATATATTTTATCTTCAAAAATTAAAAACAAAAGATTTTTTTGAAATGTTAAATAGACCGGAAGGTATTTCACTTTGAGAAAGCGATCAAAATTTGCGATATTTATTAGATTTGAAAATTATTAATATTTTTTAATAATTTTTAATAATTTTTTCAGTGTACTTACAATACTCAAGCCAGTAATTAAACCAATTTTCTGAAAAATTTAATTCCATGTCAAAAATACTTAATGTTTTTTCTTTTTCACTTGTGGCAACACTGGTCCTCAAACTCGACATCACTCAGCCCATTACGCATTACGAATGTACGCATTCAATTCTTTAAGAATTGTCGCTCTGGAATCCGCCCAACCTTACGAAGCTGTGCCGAACATTTGCCCAATATTATATTCTACACACTATGGAAAGACTAAAAAATAAATAATTCTGTTAATACCTCACATATAGCTTTCCCCCCCCTTTCTATCCACCCTTATTTAAAAACGCTAAAAATATTTGGAAATACTAGAATTACGAGTATAGCAAATTTCTAACACCCGCCAAAAGGATCTAGTAAGTTTGAAGAATAGTGATTAAAAAAAACCTCCTTATTCGTATACCTTACCTATGGCTTTGGGTTCAACTTGGAAAATCAGCTTTGTTTCACTCAGATCAGCTCATATCATAAAAAGTTAATACTCTAGTGCTCATTGGCACCTCAAAAATTATAGAGTTGTGACGCTTACTTTCTATAATGAACGCACTTAAATTCAAATTTATGCAAAGTCATATTTGAAATAGTCAAAGAAAAATAGGTAAAGTGCAAGAACACCACACACCTCTATGGGAGTAAAAGCTTTTAACGTTACCACTTACTACGATTCTCTTATCTTAAGCGATTCCCCCAACGATCGTCGCTCAAATCACATACAATATCATAAAATATCGCATTCACACAAAAAAGCTCAAAAGTATTAGAAAGCAGCAAAAGATAAAAATTAGTAACTCAGCAAAATGTTTATGAAATGAGCTCAGATTGAACTGAGTAGAGTAAGAGTTCTAAGCAATGAGCAAAAAACGTAAGAATTAGTCAACAAATTAAAAAACACTCGAATAGCATTTCTATAAACCATCGCACAGTAGTCGAGAAAAAACTGACCAAAACGAAGTTTAATAGAAATTAAATAATTTTGTGTATGCTTCTGTTTTAAAACCAGTGTTTCCGATATTATCATATTTGCATAGTACATATGACATCAGGAATCCCAAGAAGAAAAATTAGACGATCTTAGTGGCCAATTCTCTTACCACCACGAGGTATAGCCACATTCTCAAATTGTTAATAATAATAATAAATTTGTATTATTTGTAGATTGCCATGGTGATTTTGCATGAGTGACTAACGCAAATTCGTTAGATCCTGCCAAAGCAACACGGCCACCAGAGTCTGCTAAATCCGACCCATTCCTATGTAGAAGAAACCTCTATATAAATATTGCTTATACAGCCCAGAAAATTTAAAATCCGTTGCATTGTGCCGCCAATCGAGAGATTTGTTGAAATATTAACTAACTTGTGAATTTTTTAGTTACTTAAATATGGCTGTTTTTTAATTACTTTTGAAAGTTTGCCAGAGTCATTAATAGATTTTATTTTCATTCACTACTTATTATCACTTTCAATGTACTCCTCCTCTATTTTTCGCATTTTTTAAACAGTGCTGAAGTCATCTTTTATCAGCTCGTTAAGAGCGATTGCTGTTTTGTTTTTTTAATAATTTCTTTTAGGGGGAAGTCGCATGGCGTAAGATCTCGCGAATAAAGCAGCTAGTCTTATATTGGGATGCCATGCTTGACTATAAACCTCTTTACAGACAATGTGGAATGGGTCAACGCATTAATTTGCTCTGCTTTGTACTTTACATCTTTCAGCCATACAGAAAGCAAGAGATATTATATGCGAAATAGAAGCCCTCATCTTCAATAGCTGTCGACTGCTGGCATTTGGCACTTGCGTACTTCTTCCGTAACAGGCTAAGTCTAATATTTCATCAACCAAACCTCGTAATCTTTCAGGATAGAAAATCATCTTAAGCGAAAGAAAGCATCTTATAAAAACTTTCACAGTTGTGTTTTTAGCTTCATTCGTAGTAACTTCGAATAGCATCATTAAAACCTGGAGCTCACTCAAGGTGAAATTGGAAAACTCTTTCATTTAGAAATAAAAAAGGAATTTTCGAAAAGGCCTTAAAATGGATATTTATATCTGCACATGCCATAATCATGTTAATTAGTATGATCACTATTTTTAGTTTTTTTTTCGTTTTTGTTTTTTAAACATACAATAAAAGAGCAATAAAAATTGGTGATGAATCCTTTTGTTTGAAGAGCGCTCTGCCGGAAAGAAATTTAGTTTTTTCGACTATACATAAGAATGCCTATGGAAATACATACATACGATTTTTATGCTGCAACAATTTTATCAAAACGTGGAGCGGTTAAAAATAGTTCAAAATTACAAAAAAAAAAATTCGTCCGATATTTTGGTTTTGAATCACTTTTCTACTAAATAAAAAACGATTTTAAGTGGTTCAAATCTTTATGTTGACCTTCGCGCGTTCCACTGCCCGACAGCTTGTATATTGCAGCTGTCTAGTTCACAAGTGTCAAAAATGAGTGGCGTACAACCCCATTTGCAAAAATTATAAATCTTCCGATATACCGAATTTTGCGCCACCTTACACTTACACCACGCGACAAAATGGTGGCACTGCAATATTTCAATCAGTTTTCACTATATTCGTTTTTTTGCAATGTTCATAATTTGGTTTTATAAAAGCACAACTTTGTCTAACAAAAACTATGAAAATCAAATTTTTAATTTTTTTTTTTTACGAAAATAGGAAATAATTTCTTTTTCTGTGAGTTTGATAGCTTGTAAAATTCAAGTTTATAGAATTTTAGTAAATTTTGTACAAAGATTGAAATTTAGAATTTTGTGAATGCTATTTTTTGCAGAAAGAACTATACTAAAACAAAAATAGTCAAACTGCTTTAGAATTGAATAAGATAGCAAATTATTTATTTCGATAGAAAAGAAAAATTTCGGCATTTAAGGGATCAGAAAACAAAATATCGAATATCGGATATCAAAAAATTCTGTGTGATAAAAATATGCAAAAGGCATTGCAGTGCACTTTAAAATATTTCTTCAGTTGAATGCTCCATCTCCCGCTCTTTTCTTTACTCCTTCTTCCTCATAGGTTATTCTTTCCTCTCTGCGAATTTGAATTTCAGTGGTATCTGCGGCACAATCATAAACTTCATTTCAAATGCATTTTCTGTTGGATAATTAAATTCAATATGAAAATTTCGCACCAAACGCGCTAAAGTAATTTCCAACTCCATATTGACAATACGTTTCCCCACACAGCTGCGTGGCCCAAAGCCAAAGGGTACATACAAAAATGGATTGCTAATCTGACCTTCTAAAGCTTGAGCGGACTTGTCGTTGCGCAGCCAACGCTCCGGTATGAACTTATCCGATTGGGGCACATAACGCTCGTCACGCATCAGTAAATTTGAGCCTATGGATATGTCGGTGCCGGCGGGTATTCGATAACCGCTCAGCACTACATCACTAGGCAGACGTCGCACTGTTCCTGGTAGAATAGGGTAGTGGCGCATGGCCTCCTTGATACAGGCGCGCAAATACGGCAAGTTTTGCATATTCTGAATGCTAAGTTGTGAATCTTTTTGCGGTAGAATTTGTTTGATTTCCTCAAAGAGTTTTTGCTGTTTATCGGGGTTCTTCGCAATGCACAGCAGTAGGCCAGTCAAAGTAGAGCTCGTCTGTGTAATCCAATGAGTGAAATTCATTTTCATATTTTTTATTTAGTTTGCGTGGTTGAACTTACCGTATCAATACCAGCTACCATCATATCCAGTGCCATGACAACTGCAAATTTCTTATTAACGCGCACCAACTTCTCCAACACGCTCTTCTCCTTTCCTACCTCCGAGGTGAGTTCACCTTCACTATCGTGTTCCATGCGCTTTAACGCTTCGCTGATGTACTTATTGCAAATGTCGGTGAGTGTATCGAGTGTTCTCATCATTTCGTAGAACTTCGGAGTTTTCACATACTTCCATATAGATGGCTTAATTTCCAGCTCTTCCGAGAGTACAAAGAATCTGCGTACAGACTTCATGATAGTCTTACTTTCGGACGAGTCCCGATTTTTATGTATCAAACCGAGACGTGTGTTAAGTGCAATGCCAGCGATACCTTCTAAAGCAAGCCGACTTAGGTCGTCGATAAAATCGCCAGGCACCTCAAGTGTGGTGGGATCGCGGATGTACCGAATTCTAATGGTGCAAGGAGGGTTGTTCGATGAAAGTAATATGACACTTAGTAAAAAAAAATTATGTATACCTTTCTAAAAATTCATTGTTAACCTCTAAGAGTGTATTCAAGTACAAGCTTGCATTTTTCGGTTGCATCAGTATTGGATTGACGGCTGTGCGCATTTCGGCCCATTTCTCTCCCGAGCTAGAGTTTTTCAAAATAAATCAGTGTAGAAATTCGTTATTAAACATTCAATACTCACGTAGATATAATGCCCTCAACACCTTGAAAGAACTCGCCTCGATGCTTTTCGCGATGATAGACGAATGTGTCGAAAACGCGGCGATCCGGCCAAGCTCCCTCATTGCGGAAAATAATCGGGTAATCTACCGGATTTAAATTGATTACAATTTCTGGCTTATCAAATACACCAGGGAAACGAAAAATTGGACCATACTTTTTTTCCATGCCCGCTATGGCGGTAAAAAATGGTTTCTTTGAAAATTCTCCTGAAAGTTGTAAGTGGTAGAAAAACATTTGCCATGGATTAAATTGAGTATAACTATTTAAAATATAACAGAGTTCTTAGAAAATGCGTCAGAAAATTAGGAAAATGGTAAAATGTAGATTTATTTATTAGGTAGTGAAAACGTTACAAAAGAAATATGGATTTTCTATACGAATTCTTCGTCTTAGTGAGACGCTTTTTAGCTTTTAGCTGCTGTTTCTTGTGGGAGATTCTTCACTCGACTTACTCTGAATATTTTTTTTTTCAGTAAAATTAAGTAAGCGAAAATTTTCACTGCTAATGATAAAGTGAAATCGACTGCGCCTGCCTATTTTGAAGGTCTTGACAAACAATTTTTTGATTTTAGACTTCTTGAAATATTTAAGTGGTAAATGAGGTCTAGAAAACAGTTTATTGAAAAAGAAAATAATTTCGTATTTTATTTCTCACTTCTCCTTCTCATTCTATAAATTCTACCTCGTTCTTACTGGACCAATCGGAAAAAAGTTTCACAACCTGTGTTTAGGTAGTAAAAAAATCCGAGTAAAGCGAATGACTTTCTATAGGGTTTTTCAATAAGAGCGGGTAGATGTTGAAATGGAATAAAATGACTTTTGCTGTGTGGCACGTAGCGCCGTCTTGCTGGAACCACATGTCGTCTAGGTCCATATGGTTCAATATGTGCCATAAGAAATTGGAAGGGCCACCACGTCTACCGAAAAATGGGCGCAATGCGCGCAACGTTTGCGTTAATGAAAACTCATTTTGGTAATGCCACAGGGCGCCAAAATCGACCCGCGCCAATTGAAAAACAGAACGATTATTTTTATAAAAAATTTGCACGATTTGCAATCGTTGCTCAAGTGTGTAGCGTTCCATGTTGAAATGTGTACTAATGAAGTTTACAAATGACAAGCGAAAAATAAAAAAATATTGCGTCGTTCGCCCTCTCTATCGGAAAAAAGTTGAAGCGCACCTATTGAAGCCCCCTATAGTTAAAAATTCAAGACATAGGTACACAAAAAAAACGTTTTTGTATTACAGAGCATACAAATGTCTTCTTACCTCCAGGCAGAAATAAACGTATAAGCTCCAATTTACTTGGTCCCGGCACTTCTGAGTATGGACGTGCATTCTCTAAGCTGACGTCAGTTACATTTTTTGACTAAGAACAAAATAGAACAATAAATACGATTTTAAACAAAGCGAATATTAAATTAAATTTATGACGCTAAAAATGCAGCGCATTCATCAAAACCTACCTTCTCTTCCGCTTGAACCGCATATGACCGCACCTTTGCAATAGCCAAATGATGCCAGCTGAATTGGTCAGCTGTTTTTAAGTGCCTTGATAACATATCTACGGTCGTTTTTTTTTATTATAGTATTTATATGTTTAAGAGCGAAATTTGATGATGGTGAAAAAGTTCAAATATTGAAAGAATAATACTAAAATATACCAGCCACTAATTCGAACGTGCTAAATCGAAATTCTGCGAGACAATGCCACTAGCGACAAGCTTTTGCTTCTTTGTGGAATAATTAATAAAATATGCACATACCATATACTTTGCACTCTTCCATTCACTATATCGATTTGTGCATGTTCTCATAAATAGAGTATACGTACGGCATAGATAAGTGACGCCAAAAGTTGTTTATCGAGCTTTTGCCAACGACAAATTTTTTATGTTCTTATTTTTGCACATTTTTTTTTTCGTTTTTGTTTTGATCACTTCATTTGTTTGTAAACATATTATATTTGCATATAAGTAGAAGGAGAAAAGTAAAGCCAAAAGCGCGAGATAACGAAAAGAGAACAGCTATTTTAGAGCTTTTTAAATAGTGAGGGCTAACAAAAAGCTGATCATGACGAGAGTAGACGTGTGCTTGTTGTTAATATCCAGCTCTGGGTGAAGTGGAATTGAATAATAGTGCGAGGCTTTTTGTTTAAAAATTTACTGCTCAGCTAATTAAGCCAGCGACATTTTGAGCAGTTTTTGGCTATTTTTCTTTGGTTTATTTATTGTTTTTTTTTTTATAAATTCTACCTCATTATATAAGGTAGGTTGGTGAAATGGCTGAACTATTAGCAAAGCACTAAGTCGCCGGTTTAATACCATTATGCGACCTCCAACAGGCAGCTATCTACAGAAGCCAGAACTGTTGATGTAATGGAGAATATTGATGGGCTTTAGGCGAGCGCACTGCCCCAAGCTATCGAAGAAACGAGCATTTAGTGACCTTAACCGTCTAGCTACCGTTTCGGATATTTCCACAGAAAGTGCTCAACATTCTGCTTTTCTGAAAGGGCGCCCATAGCTTCTGCAATGAAAATTAAATGGCAAACCTAGCATTTGAGCATGTATGCTGATCGTCCAATGACCGTTAAACACAGCTACGAGCTTGGAAATTGAATGACGTGGAATTCGCAAAACCTTCTGCATCTATTTTTACTAGGGTCAAAGGGCTTGCGAAATAGTAGGTACACGTAGAAATGGAGCTCCATCTGTTCTGCGCTTTTCTGACTGATGACCGCGTAGGAGACCTTAGACCAATTCAATCGACCTCTTTCTGCCAAGTTCATCAGCAGTTTCATTTCCCTCATGCTCCTATTGCATGGAAACCAGTTTACAGAAATGTTACCTGCACACCCAAGAGATTTGATCTATGCTGGCTCATTATATAAACATTATATGTGCGCGATGCTGTGCGCGAACTGATATTGCAAGATCGTCATGTGACCTATCGTGAGATTGAGACAATCTTAGGCATTAATGGGACCAGCATACATTCAATATTGCATAAACCACACTATTGGATCCCACACAATTTGTCAATCGCTCAAAAAAAGGCTCGTGTCGATTGGTCGAAGGAAATGCTCAAAAAATACGATCGCGGGGCTTCGAAACACGTCTATTACATCGTGACAGGTGATGAATCATGGATTTACACGTTTGAGCCCGAAAGTAAACAGCAGTCGACTGTATGGGTGTTTCATGATAAGCCAAATCCAACAAAAGTTGTTCGCGCACGAAGCACTTCCAAGCAAGCACTAGAACAATGCAGAACAGTAAATTCTGAGTAGTACACAACCATTTGTTTGCCAGTTGTCTTCCAAGAAATTAGAAAAACCAATCGCCAAAGACGGATCACTCCTCACCAGGACAATGCGAGCTCTCACACATCGGCTCAAACAACTGCATTTTTGAGCACCCACAACATCGAATTAATGGGTCATCCGCCGTATAGTCTTGACTTGGCACCGAATGACTTCTTTTCATTCCCGTACGTAAAAAACAAACTGTGAGGTCAACGTTTTTCGACACCTGAAAAAGCGGTTGCGGCATTCAGAATGCATGTTTTGGAGGTACCTCATTCAGAGTGGCAAAAGTGCTTCGACAATTGGTTCAAACGCATGCAAAAGTTTATAGATCTTCACGGAGAATATTTTGAAAAACAATAAAGTGATTTTCGACGATTAAAATTTGTTTTTGTTCCCTAATCCCGACATATAAAAGGCACCCCTCGTATAATATATAAAAACACATTTTCGAAACAGCGTGTTTTTATCATATTTTAATATATCACTCCCATTTTATCGAAAAGCATTGATTTTATAATAGTATTCTCATCGTTGTATTTTCAACAAGCATGTGACATGCGGGTTTCCGTAGCTTTTATAAGTTTTTTTTTATTTAGTTTTTTTTCCTACATTAATCATACATCTGTACATCCTACATTAATCATATATACTGACAACTAAATAGTACATTTGTAACAATTAGGAAAATTATTAAATATATTTCATCATGGCCAGTGCCAAGACAAATACAGCAATTACATTTTAGGACAGCAATTACATTTTACACAGAGCAGTTATTTTAGCAGACGAGAATTCATATTTAATTTAATAGGTCAATTGGTCGATTTCTCTTCAGACGTCGTAAAGCTCTTCTTTCAAGATATGAGAGCGTATGGACTTCTTTGTTTTTGTGCTGGTTTATTTCGTTAAAATGTCTTGTTGATATCGCTTTTATTTCTTCGCCGATTAATGGTATATTGAACCAGTGTTGCCAACGCCAATAAATCTGAGTCGCTAGGGCCAATATCAAAAGTCGCTAGAAAGTCGCTAACTCCATCAGGGGCGGATCCTAAATTTCATTCTGAGAGGTGCACAAGAGGCCAGCTGTGGACTTAAAATTTTTAGATTAATAATAATTAAACCAGTAATACCAACTCTACTGAAATTTGAGATCAACGGTAGTTTGTTTCAATCTCCTGAAATACTTGTTTTTTTTTTAGTATAATTCGATAAATCTACTAAATTTTCTAACGCTTTGTTAATTTGTGTCTGAAAAACATTTGTCACTTTAAAATATCATTGGAAAGCATGAGTGATTCAAGAAATGTTGAAAAAGTTATTTACGAAGTTGATCCAGTACTGGATTCAAATGGAAATTTGAAAATTTATAAAATTAATAATATTAACTATTACGCTTTTATAATAAAACCAGGCAATTCATACAACAATTTACTGTAAAAGTCTTGAAATGGATTTATAAAATATATTTAAGCATAGTAAAGAAAAAGTGGCATAAAAAAGCTACGTTTTAAGGGGGAACACCACTGTGACAGCCAAAGAAATAAGTGATTTTTTTAGGGGACAAATGAAGGAATTTCTGGATCGGATTTTTTTAAATTTTATTAACTGTCCATTAAAGACTGTCATCCTAAATTTTTCTGGATAAATATCACTGTGCGACAATTTTGGGGTCATCAAAATCAAACCACACCGGACCTTTTTTTTCTGAAAATATACCTATTCAATAGCAAAACCCTCGCTGGGTTTTTAAAAGTTAGCTCGATTTTTTTTTTATTGCGTTTTGAAGTTTTCTATTTTCATGAGATTTTGGAGTTTTACCTGTACGCTAAATTTGTCTTATAAATCGACCTTTGTTTGATTTAATCGATTTATTTTGTCATAGCTTGATGCAGAAATTTCGTACATGTACAAATAAACTTATTTTGAGAAGAACCTATATCTCAATACGCAATTTTGAATACCAAAATTTCGAAAAATTGTATGTTTTACCATTTTTTACTGTAATTATGAAAATAATTTTATACGTAACCAAGATACCGAGGAAAACGAGCTCCAGGTGCCATACTAGCCGAAATATGTTGGTGGAGTAAACATATTTTTCAATACGACCAGGAAGAAGAAGGATGAAAATGGAGTAACCAGGAGGAAAAAGAATATGAGGTAGAAGAAGAAGAGACAGGCATGGAATTCTTTACTGATGAATCTGATTACTCTGATAATGATGATGTTGAAATTCAATCATTGTCGAAAAGAGCTCGTCTCTAAGGTTTTAGTACGTAAAAATTCTTTATTTTAATAAAAAAAAAAAAAAATTATAAGAATTCAAGTCTATATTCTTTTTACTTAATCTATTTAATATTTTTACCTACAGAGTTTTTAGATATTTAAAAAAAATTTAAAGCAGAGTATAAAAAAATTATTTTTATGAAGAAAAATCTTGTTATAAATTTATTTTTTTAGAAAATAACAAACTTAAAGTTCAGTTTTATGTTTTTATCTTATAAATGACTTTTTTAGTACATTTTGCAACATTTTTGCTAGAAGAAATAGTGAGAAATTTTAATTATTTTCATAATTACAGTAAAAAATGGTAAAACCATACAATTTTTCGAAATTTTGGTATTCAAAATTGCGTATTGAGATATAGGTTCTTCTCAAAATAAGTTTATTTGTACATGTACGAAATTTCTGCATCAAGCTATGACAAAATAAATCGATTAAATCAAACAAAGGTCGATTTATAAGTCAAATTTAGCGTACAGGTAAAACTCCAAAATCTCATGAAAATAGAAAACTTCAAAACGCAATAAAAAAAAAATCGAGCTAACTTTTAAAAACCCAGCGAGGGTTTTGCTATTGAATAGGTATATTTTCAGAAAAAAAAGGTCCGGTGCGGTTTGATTTTTGATGTCGCACTGTGTATTAGTTTATAAATTTAAAATTTGAATTATAGATCGATAATTTATCGACG
>JAYXIM010016578.1:0-16942 GCA_037575425.1 Anastrepha fraterculus
AGTTGAAACTGAAGGTCCCTGCATTTGTGGAAAAACATCAAGACGCACACCACAAATAGGAGGAGGAGCTCAGCCAAACACCCAAAACGGGTGTACGCGACAATTATATATATACATATATATATATACATATATATTATCATTTTAAATGACCAATCTCCTAAAAAAACATCCGATACATTCGACACCACGCCTGCGAATTTTATTTCAAAGAAAGGTTATTTCCAAGCTCAGTATTTACATCCGAGCTTCATACGCATTCGTTTACATGTAGTTGAATGCTATTTGCGTAACATTCGACCAAGTACTCGTTCCTTTACTGGTAGTTATTAACAATACCACCCACAAAGAGGGCTCGTAAAGAGCACTCCTTGCATTGAGCCCTGCTACGGTGACATAACAGCGACACATGCCATTTTGGTGCAATCTTGTAGGTGGCACCAACATGTAGCACAAATTAAGTGTCAACGGGGCACACTACGAAAATCAAAGGCGGTTGCTATGAAGCGCCACCTCATCTTCCAATCCAATCGAATCCAATCCAATCCAATACGCTCACTAAAGTACATTTGCATGCATGGTAGTCGAGTAAGGAGTGAACTTAATGGAATGATCAGACCGCCAACATCTTATACGTATATAGCGTCAATGCTATAGTTGCGGCTATGCTGATGTCTGTAGCAGGCAGCATTATTAGCTCCTCAACTGACCTGTGTTTTCGCTTGGTCAGAATTGAGCGAATTTTCGTCCTGGAACAAGAAGCTCACCGCTATACAAGCTGACATTTATCAGCACTCATATTGTCGAACATTTCGCCTGTCACAGCTGGTGCATGTGACTGTGTGAGTGAGGGTGTAATTGCTGCACGTGTGTGTGTAAAGTTGTAGTATACCGCTATCACCTCCTACTTTGCATGACCTAGCCTGTGCTGCTTGTACTCCATTCAGTAGTCAATGTCTTGCCAGGATAATGAGACTTGCATGTCGAAACGCCTCATCAGCATAATGCCATTAGTGTTGTTGTCTTGCCGCTCCACCCACAAAACGTATACATATAGCGGTATTCATATATGTACGTACATACATGCACATATACTTATATACATAACTAGTCGTAAATGACTTCACATGTCACGTGTCAGTTGCTGCTGCTGCTGTTGCTGAGGAAGGTGTTGCCCAAAATGTCACTTCAAAAGAGTTTGGCAGTCGGCCTAAAGTCCTGCAGTCCAGTGCTGCAATAAGACCTCACAGCTTGAGATGCTTTGGTGGGTGTGTTGGTGTGTTGTTGCAACGCCCACTAGACATGTCATGACACTGCCATATCGAAAATGGCAATAAAGCGAATTTTAGTGCGTTCGAAAAAGATTTCGATAGTGAATTAGAAAATGCCCAAGGGAAACAAGTAGTGCATTATGATCAAAGATGAGTGGGAACTGAGAATGTAGCTGTTATTTTTTAAGTTTATTTAATGGTGATTGAAAATATCGAGTACTTTTAGGAATCGAGTACTTTGGTAACGATCCTGTCGTAAACCATTCACTGGTATTTTTGAGACACCTTTTTACATCTTCTGCATTTATAGTCGGATCTTAGAGTATGATATATCGATGGTTTTGTCTTGAAGAGAAAATATTTATTTGTTCGAAAGGTCATTGACCTCAAGCATCCTCATACCTACGAACTCATATCAACTTCTAAAACATGAATTAAAAAATAAAAGTAAAATAAAATAAAGATTATTTTTGAATTGAAATTTTTTGAAATGAGAACATCATAGATAAACTGCGAAAATAATTAAGATTTGATAAGACTTTTTCCTAATGGTAAAATTTTTATTTCTTTCGAATATTGTAGGGCTTCCAGCTGACTTTGCATGAAGTTTCGCAAGCCTGACGGCTGAGTAAATTCGAGTTTGGTCCAATCAATCATATTGAAATATGAGTCTCACTGGAAGTTCATGAAATAATCTACTTGTGGATCGAACGTTTGACGATTGTATCCCGTTGTATGTATCTCTGCTAGTTGCTACTCTCTTCTTCGTGTGTCCATCTGAACTTACTGACGACATCATCGTTAACAAAATATTCTCGGGATGAAAATATACGCGATATTTTTAATGAACGCATAGATGACGTTAAACATGTCTCCGTTATTTGCAAACGTGGCGACTTCTGTGAATTGGCGGACTAATTTAAAACATTTATTTCACAGAGAAAACGAATAGCAATAGTGAAACAAAGTAAAAGAATAGAAGTGGTATTACTCCAGACATCATTAGATTAGAGACTATTTAAGCAAGTTATACCTAACGACCGCAGGCGATAAGAATTGAGATATGAAGAGTAAGTACTGGAATGGTGTAGTTAAGGTCAATGAACTGTGAAACAAAAAAACGTGTCTTTTCGAGACACCAACATACATACTTTAAGATCGGCGACTTCTAAGCTCGGAAAAAAAAACAAAAATCATAAATTGCCTTCGAATCGAAAAACTATCTTAGTAAATATTTGATGATATTTGGCAAGCTTTAATTAACTGGCATCAGCTCTTATGTGATGGGCAGTAGAAAACCTGGAAGATCCCCAAGAAGGTATCCAAGAGGACCTACGATGCGTAAATGCTAGACTGATACAATGAAACTAAACGTATGGAGAAATATTGTAAAGAAAGCACTGGCTCCCCCCGAGCTGTAACTGCTATGATGATAATGATGAATAAACTGGGATTAAGGTGGTAGGTTAGGTTGGTCGGAATTGAGATCTGGTGGGCAAGTACAGACCAATGTATTTTGAATTAAAATTGTGAAAACAAAATAGCCGTCTCGAGAGGTAACCATCGATATATCATAATTTATAATCCGATTGCAAGCGCCGAAGATATAAGAAAAAATGGAAAAAGGAGATACCACGTTTCGTAACAAAACCAAAAATTTGCCCGAAATTACCTATCATAAAAAGTCCTCTGCCATTTTGGCCGGACCTAAGAGTGTAGCCCCTCCATTTGTGAAAAAACATCAAGACGCACACCACAAATAGGAGGAGGAGCTCAGCCAAATACGCAAAAAGAGTTTATGTACAAGGTGAAGTCCAAAATAAACAAGACTAAGCTAAAATATAAACGACAGGAGCTTTGTTCTGACAACTTCGAGTTTATTTATTCAAAATAGTGCCCTCTGGCCTCGACACCGTGTTTTGCGTGATCTGAAAACTTTTCGAAAGGGTGTTTTAGGTCATTGATTGGAATGTTCTTCAGCATGTCGGTACAAGCCGGACGCAAAACGTTTTCCTTTCATGGTCAAATCCAACTTCCACCTTCGCAGTATTCAGGGCGAATTCGACGAATGCAACAAATGAGCATCGCTTTGATTTTTGACTTCTCCAAACGCGATTTTTTGGGTGGTGGCTCGTCTAGGGGCTTTCACTCGGCACTTTGACGCTTATTTTCAGGTTCATGTTAGAAACACCATGTTTCATCACCAGCCACAATGTTGCAAAGGAAGTTCTTCGAATGATGAATTCTGAGCAATTTTTAGTCCTAAGTTAACTTGTGCGGAATGAAACGTGCAGAGACTTTTTGTAAGCTGAAATGATCAGTTAAAATGCTATAAATCGATGTTTTGGAGGTATTAAACTCCGATTCCCTGAATTTTAACGATGATTTCGGTTCAGTTTTTCGTGACTACAGATTTTGGGCGGCCCGTATGTCCATTGTCATTTATGTCCTCACAACCTGAAACGTGTTAACCAGTCATGAACTCTGGCACGAGATAGACAATCATCGCCATAAAGTTTCTTCATCAATTGAAATGTTTCGGTAAACGTTTTACCGAT
Organism: Anastrepha fraterculus; assembly: GCA_037575425.1. Lineage (NCBI taxonomy): Eukaryota > Metazoa > Arthropoda > Insecta > Diptera > Tephritidae > Anastrepha > Anastrepha fraterculus. Next base: position 3,830 of record JAYXIM010016578.1, read on the forward strand.
TTTAAAACAAAATTTGATATTAGCTCTTTGTTCGAAACTCATTTTTGTACCGATGACACCAGCATACTGACACTTTAGACGCAATAACTTCGCTTCCACTGGACCGAGTATCACCAAGCTTTCATTGGAAGTCAGCTGGGGATGTAACTTTTAACGCACTAACTCATTAAAAGGATGGTGCCATCAAAAACATTTTTATGACGCCAGTCTTGTTTATTTTGGACTTCACCCTGTATATAGGGTGCGATCGATCCAATGTTGGAATTTTTTGTAATGGAGTCTTTTAAAGTCTAATATCTCGGTTATTTTTAATATTGGAACAGTTTAAGACCATGTCCAAATTACTTGAAAGAAACCAGTGTATCGAAGGCCGCCATAGCTGAATGGCTTGATGCGTGACTACCATTCGGGAGATTGCGTAGAGTCGAATCGCCATGCATGAAAATTTTGATAGACAAAGTTTTTTCTAATAGCGGTCGCTCCTCGACAGGCAATGGCAAGCCGCCGAGTATATTTCTGACTTTAAAAAAACTCTTCATAAAAAAAACGCCTGTCGTTTGGAGTCGACTTCAATTGTAGGGCCCTCCATTTGTGGAACAATATGAAGACGCACGCCACAAAGACGAGAAGGAGCTCGGCCAAACACCTAACATAAGTGCGGGGCGCCAATTATTTATTTTTATGTTTTATATATTAGGATGCGTCACTCCCCAAAAAATATATTCTCGCATTATATTCAGATTTATTGGACCCATTGAAAGTAACTCCAAAAATCTCATTAGGTGTGTTTTATTTGAGTAAGATGTTTTAAAATTTTTTGGTTTGTATACATATTTTGAGATTTATTAAATGGATGCATAATATGTAAAGGACTCTAATTTTTTTGCTTTTGGCCAGGTTCTAAATATACCCGATCAACTTTATTGCATTTTTCTGAAACTTGTTATTTTTGACGACTGTCCATGTCATAAAATTCAAATCAAAATCTACTGGACTAATAATTTTGAAATTATGCAGAGTATTTCTTTACATAATGCGCCACGTTTTTTCTTAATAATTATTAAAGATACAACAAAAAATTAGCCAATTTGTTTATAATGTAAATCGGCTTTTTAGCTTCCAAGTGCTACGAAAAATTAAAAAAAAAGTTTCATAGAGATATCTCGAGAAACATTTCCTGTTAAATGTGTTTAATTTTTTTCTTTTCAGGTTATTCTGTTGCATGTTATGGCGTACAGCGCAAAAACAATCGCTTTTCGGGGCGCCTCCGGAGATTCATTGCCACTCGTAAATTTTCAATATTGCTTTTATACAATGATAATGTAGGAAAATATTGCTCAAGCACAGTATTGTATTATTTTGTCGAAATTTACTGAATAAATGAAACTATCTGTACACACGGAGAAACTTCTTAAAAACTCTTTTGCAACCTCATCTCTCTTAACTGGAGTGAAATGATTTGTTTTATGTACTTGAGTTGTGTTTCATTTGCTGGATCCAACCACTTCTAGCCAAAAAATGTATTCCATCGTTTGGCGTATTAGCAAGCGTCATTTACGGTAACGTAAACCAAAATAAATCCAGTTCGAATAAAATTTTGGTGAATGCAACATAGCGTATGTGGATCGCTTGGACACTTAAACCGCAAAATCGCGAGAAAAAATGAAACAATTCGACCGTTCTAGTACCGTTCGACCTTTTATGAATCTGCTTTGATTCATTATGCTGAGGATAAATTTTCTATCAAAGTCAGGCTTTGTTTGCTTCACAAATGATCTTCTTCTTCTTCCACTTTATTTAAGATTATATCCTGTTATTTACAACGATATTTCTTTTCATGTTAGGAATTTATACACTAAAATATAGTTTTATAGTAAACAATTTAATACATATCACAATTCATTCATTTTGCGATTCAGACGTACAACACTCATGCCATCGTTTCGGTGGTCTTCCTAGTGGTCTATTGGCTATTCGTTTATTTTCCATTGCGATTCTGGCTACACGGTCAGGTCCCATTCACTCTACATGTTTTTGCCACTCTTTTCGACTTCATTTGCAGATGCCTTGAACATCACATAATGAACGGATCTCTTCGTTTCTGATATGATCAGGCCTTGTGCGCCCATAAACCGCTCTGAGTTTTTGCATTTCTGTGGTAGTAAGGATACGTTGTGTTGTGGTCGTATCTGCACGGGTTTCGACTGTATATGTCACGATAGGGTGGACACATGTTTTGCATATACGTGTTTTACTCCTAATACTCATGTTCTTATTTCCACACAAATGATATGGAGACTATATTTGTTTAATAAATTTGACCCCGTAAGTATGTACCTATGCTAAGATATTTATGCAAAAATGTATCACGCAATGGACCGAGAGATTTTCAATTGCTGTGAATGGCGTGCATTCAACTGATTTGCTGACGAACTTACGCCAGCTCATCTCAGTTCAAGATTTTGTTTATCTGGGTGTTGTGTTTGACTCTGAGTTCATTTCTATGAATCACATTTGCGATATAATTCCAAAGACTTACAGTAACTTAGCATTTCTGCGCAGATTTGTGACAGCTCACTGCACTAGGAAGATCCTCAATAACGCTCTCGTTTGTTTAAAACTTGAGTACGTTTCGACAATACATAATCAAATTTGTAGTTCTCATGCTATAGGATCGAAAGAGTACAAAGTAAATTTATTCGTTTAACCTTCAGTCATTTAATTCTTCGGAACCTTTACCTGCCTATAGTGCTCGTTGTAAGCTTATCGATTTGAAATCGCTTGGAAATAGAAGAACTGTGCAATCACTTACCATGTTTGCCTATGATTTGGTCTGTGGTTATATTGATTGCTCCGAATTAATTGAACACTTATCTATGTTTCAATGATCAAACAGTCTTGCGTTTTCAGTTTCTTTTTTATCTGCATTCAATTAGAGCAAAATATTTTCCTTTTGCGCCGGATGCTTAGAACTCTTACTGAGTTCAATTAAATCTCGAAAATAACCAATATTGAACTTTCAATTCAATTTAATTTGTTTATAAATCTAAATGAGAAGGTTCTCCCTACTTCCCTCAAGATCATCGGCGGCCATTTTACGAGTAGTCCTCGCTTCATTGATCATACACCCTTCGAAAAAAAAAACCATGTGCCACTTGTGACTATACATTTGGTCCTTTAAGTTAATAACAAATTCTTAATTTAATTGTAATTAGTTTTCGATCAAAAAAATTTTTTACTTCAACAAAAACTAGATGAATTAAGATTCCATACTTTGTATAAAATTCAGAAAAGTTTATCAAGTATTCATCAAAATTTGAAACCTTTTAATTAGAACCTTTAGAAAATTTTTTAATACGCAACTTCACAGTTTATTCATTTTTAATATAATAAAGTTAAGTTTCAAAGTACCTCAAAAATCGCGTTAATTTTAAAAAATATTTTTGGTGATGGTATGCGCACTTTTCCATATAAAACGCACTTTGTATTTTAAGAAAAATTTTAACACCGTAAGCAAATAACACTTTTTTAAAATCAATGCGATTTTTCAGGCTGTCTTGACCTTCCCAGACGTTCACTACAAATAGGAGGAGGAGCTTGGTCAAACACCCAAAAAGCATGTAAGCGCCACCCTCACTTTTGGTGCATAGAATTTAATCGGCTAAAAAACTAAACAGTGAAAATTTTTCTAAAAATCTGCTTAAAAAGTTGAACATTTTGATGAACATTTCATACATTTTTTTTACTCTCGGCCAAAGTTATATGAATTTTCATTAATATGGCTTTTGTCAAAGAATGGTCTAGCTTTTTATTAAAAATTAGTTAAAATTAAATTAGTTAAATTAAATATGAAAATGTATAGTCACGAGTATATTTATTATTATTGTATAGTTTTATTATTTATTGCTTTTGCGCTATATCGAGGGCTTACTGTGCTGGTGTGGAGTTGCCGTGCGGAGTTGTCAGTTGCCCAATGGACGCGACCCTCGGTGGCTGATTGGGGAAAGCCTCGTAGGTCGGAAATGAAATATCTCCCGCGGACTACTCGTAAAGACTACGCCCGATCGAGAATGGACGGCTGCAAATAGTGGCTGTCTTGTATCAAGCGGCTAATTCCCGAAATGCTGCTCTCAGCAGCTACATCTAAGATGGCAGCTGCACCGTGCGGATAGTTACCTTGAGCTAACAACCCACTTTACACGATATAAATTGTTACTAAAACTACAAAAGAACATAAGAGTCGACGGGTGTGTACCCGACGGCTGTATACTACGAGCATCTGATTCCAGTCGACTGACCTAACCAGTCAGGGTTTCCTGTAAAATACCAGATCTAAATATTTCACAAACAAAAAAATTTTACACTTTAACTATTCGACTTCTATTGTCAATTCCCGTAACTGTTCTTTCATCACTGTGCCCTATATACAAGTATTACCCAAGGCACAGTGGCACTTTCTTTTTAGATCGTGGCTTGTGTCACTTGCCACTACACAGTGGGTGGCTATGTGGGTGTCCCAAATGGGTGTGTTCGGCAAACACACTTACGCCCGTACATATATTTTTGTATGAATGTTTTTGTTGCTGCGTTTGTGTGTGTGTGCGGGCATCGCTGCCTCATGCATACATTTCAGTGACAGGACATGATTAATGGTTGTCACTGCCAAACAAACACGAACAAATTAAAAAAAAAAAACCAAAAGCAAAAATAAGAAATAAGAAACAAAACGAATTGCAGAAAAAATGTTGGTTTCCTGCTGTTGCTACTGATATCGACACCCACACACATACAGGCATACTTATGCCCGCAACTCGCCTCCCCTTTATTCATTTGCCTCACTGGCAGTGCGTAATTTTGTTATTTTAAGCAAAGGCGCGTACGCTACAAAATGAATTACGCATGCAAACCAAAACAAAAAACAAAACAAAAAAACTATTACCAACAACAATGAATAAAAAATTCTGGAAAAAACGAAATAGGAAAATGTAAACAAAGACTGCGGGTAGAAAGACGTCTGTAGCGACTCAGCTTCAATCGTCATTCTTGGTTGCCTTCTCACAGCGGCCCTACCCATTTCTTGGCCTGCTTTATCCTGCTGGTACAAATATTGCGCCCCTTCTCATAGCGTAGCATATCACATCACTACACCACACGGACCCACACCGCATCACAGCTAAGCGTCACTCAGTCGTCGGTATTATTTCCATTTTGCGGAAATTGATTCCGCGTTTTTCATTTTTCAGCGCTTCAAGAAATTCCCCCATCAGCAATTTAGCAATTGCGTAACCTTCCGCATTTGTGCCACGCTAAGGCTGTAGGAAGCAGGCAGCAGGCCGTCGCACCACAGGACATGCACAGTACTACAAGTGTGCCGTGGCACAAAAGGATATCATCATGCTTCGATTGCGGGTAGTGAGCGGCGCAGTCAGAGTGGCAATGGTGATTTTGCTTTTACAGGCGCTTATGCGGTGTTAATAGCATAGAGATGCATGAGCTATGTTAGTATTTACATATATACATACATACATACATATATATGTATAGCTTAAATGTGCGCAGAAAGAAGCTGGCAAATAAATTTAATTTATTATATCAAAGCATTGCTAATCGAATTGCGTTTTAATCAATTCAATTGCAAAAACTCAATAGCACAAATAAGTGTTGAGTGGCCCAAAGGAGCGGGAGGTAGGCGAGCGGAAAAGGATGTTGAGTGTGACTGGAATTGCCGTTGGGCTGCATAGAACCGTTAGAAATTAGCATATGAAATCATTCGGTGTAGTAGAAATTTAATTTTAATTTAGTAATGAAGTCAATATGGAAATAAATAGTAAGGGTGTGCTACCTCTAACGTAGTTGTTGTTGTAATGTTTGTAAAAAATCTGACTGTGGCGATGCAGAATGCGAATACATATAAATGTACACTCGCCGAAAAAAATTCAGGCACTGCTGGTGATTGTAATTTTAACATTTAATTTTTTTATTTAATTTCCAGAAATTTTCGAGAGAAACATAGTTCACCCTTTAAAAAAAGTCATGAAGCAATGTTACAATTTTTGTACGAAAGTAAGAAAAATGCAACAAATTTTCATAAGCATTTTCTACTTTTCCATCAGCATTTTTAGAAAGTTTTTAAGTAATTAGTTCTCTATTATCAGGCTCTATTATGGTGCATTCGAAGCTGATCAGGGAATGCCTGGTCTCACTCTCGATTGCATCAGAATTCTTCGACATAAAGATAATTTGGGTACCTGGTCACAGTGACATTGCAGGAAACTGCGACGAGCTGGCCAGACAGGGGACCTGTGAGGCAATGTGTCCGCGAAAGGAGAGGATCGGGATCCCCTTGACAACCTGCGCTCTACTCCTGGAAGGATGGGCTATGCACCAACTCAGCGAACGCTGGGCAAGTACACGAACGTGTAGGGGCGCGAAGTCCTTCTGGCCACGTTTGGATAGGAGGCGTTCGAGGGATATCCTGGGGATGACAAAATGTCATCTCTCAAATTTCGTGGGCATCATCACGGGGCACTGTCCGCGAGGTACACATGCCGTGAGACTCGGAATTACTTCGAGTCCTTTTTGCGTCAGCTGTATGGAGGATGAGGTGGAATCATCTCAGCACCTGCTCCTTAGCTGCCCAGCCTTCGCGTGACTAAGATTCAAGTATCTTGGTTCTCACTTCTTTTCGGCGCCTGCTGATATAGCAGGTGTTGATAACAAAAATCTGATGAACTACATCAGCAGCATAATGAGGTTAACACAACCGCGGACTAGTCACCGTTCGTAGTCCACAAACACTCACCCCTCCCCATCCCTTCCCTACCTCCCCCTTCTTTGTCCTTCAATGGTATCACAAAGGACGAATCAAACTATTTCGTCCAAGTGGGCCCTACTCTCTGGGCAACTATTACAACATAACCTAACCTAACCTAACCAAAGTTATTAGTTCTATAGTTCATTCAATTTAGTATCTATACTAAAGTGATGATTTGAAGTCTCTGCAAACTCGCTTTGATTTACGACAACTTTTTTGCTTACAGTGTTGAACTTTTCCTCCGTATAAAAAATGTGTTTTATATGAAAGAAAACCCATTAAAAACAAAGTTGCTAAAAGTCAGCATGATTTCTGAGGCTCTTCAAACCTTATTTTATTGTTCTTGAAACTTAGTACTTAATGGATTTTTAAAGCTCTGACTAAAAAGTTTGAAATTTAATGCATTTTTTTGACAAGGGTTCAGATGATTCTTTTGTTAAAGAATGAATTACGTATCTATTAAAAATTAATTAAAACTAAATTAGAAACATTAAATATAAATATTTTTAATCACAAGGAGTGCGAGGTTTTCTTCGACGAGTGTACATGGACAGTAACTCACACCTTATTTAATACAGATATGATTTTTTTGCTGTGTGTTCTATATTTCATAATATTTTGCGAAAATAGAAAAACACTCACAAAGAAATGATACAGTTAGAAAAGTTATTTCTAATTTTAAATTTAATGGCATTTAGTACTTTGTTGGGTATCCTTTATTATCAACGTGGCTTGGAATCAACCAATTTGTTTGTGTATTCTGGGCTAATTTGATTCCACTCTTCAAGTGACGCCTTTTTAAGATCAGATTTGTTATGGATGTCATATTTTCTTATATTTCGATGGCATTCAAATCTGGTGATTGTGTATGAGCTTCAACAATGTGAGGAAACTTTTATATTAATCATGTGTGCATTATATGTGACTTGTGTTTAGGGCCGTTATTTTGATAAAAGCGGAAGTCATCTTCAATTGGAAATTTTCTTGTGCTTTGACCCAAACTTTCTGCTACGAAAACTGTTTAAAGAATTGATTGCTGAAGTAGTACCCTCGCATGAAATTTTAGTGTAGTGTAATTTATGCCTTGAAAATTTTGTGTCACTAAATATTTCCCATCTACGTGCGGTGCACAGTAACTTGCCTAAGCTCACTTTTTTGCACCCTACGTGTATCATCGATGTCACTATAAGAATCTACGGATTATCATTTGCCGAGAGGAAAGCATTATATTTAACTGCATAATTCAGATTGAACTCAGAGTGCCAAAGAAATAAGCTATAGTGGGACTTCTTGAAACTTTTTCAATTATCCAATTCTAGAAGTTCTACCAAATAGTACTTAGATTTGAAGAGATTGTCAATGTATGTAACTTAAGGCATTTTTTTCATATGCTTGGTTACCTTAAAGTACATAACAATAAATCGGATACGCTCTTTTTCTGTATCCAAATTCAAATCTAGAATAACTTCAATGCGAAAAGCAACTATCTGAAAAGATTTCAGCGCACCACAGGCTTATGTTATTGAAATATGTACTGCATAAGTGGTATGAAAGCTACAAGAGCGGTGATATTGTTGTTGAAGGCAGGCAGAGCCATATAAGACAGACAGTTAGCAAAGAGTCGCAGGCACTACTTGATGAAGACTTGACAAAGGGTATCGATAGATATTCAAATGCAATTATTTGCTTGTGTACAGTTGCTTTAAATAGTGAAATGGCAACTGGCAACTGGCTGCGAAAAATTGGTCCACTAGAATAATTCGAAGCATTGAAATATATAGAGAAAACCTGGATATGCCTTTACGTCCACGAATAAACTACATATTCAGGGTAATTCGGTTATGCCCTGTTTTTGGTAGGACCTACTCTGTATGATATATTATAAAGTCTCAAAACCGAGTAAGCTATCATAGAGGTCGGTATTTATAATTAAGTATTTTAATCGAGCATTGAAGAAAAAACAGCCACAGTATCAATAAAGATACGACAAAGTTATCCTTCCAGCTGAGAACGCTCGTCCTCCTGTCGCAAAACAGTTGAAGACATCCTTAGAAACGCTGAAACGGGAGGCCTTCCCTCATTCGCCGTACTCAACAGACATTTTCACTCCTATGACAAAGTCGAAAAATTTATAAATTATGAATCGCTGTAAAAAACAATTCCGCTGTGAAATTCGTGCGCTACTTTCAAGATAGGGAACGGTAGTGGCTAACGAGGGAAATGAATTCAAAGTAAATATGCGTAAGAGGTGTTTAACCAGTAGAAAGATTTGCAGATTTTCATAGCTATCGTAAGTATTGCGACCATGTTAGATAGCCACTTAACTACAACCGACCTCAAATCCAACCATCTAACCTCTACCAAAGTGATGGAAAAATCTAAGAAGCACTTCAGACCACTTGTGGTATCTTACAAGGCTTTAATGATATCATGACCTTCCTCTTTATGATGATCCAAGATAACCACTTACGCGATTTTGGTCGAGTGTAACAAAACGCGTCAGTTATTTTTATATCGTACTAGTCGGCGCCAGTTGGACACACCAAGTGCAGCTAAATGTTTCTCCACATTATCTTTCCATCGCAAAGGAGGCTTTTCTCTTCCTCTGTCACCACTAGCTGGTACTGCATTTGCATACATTCGGACGACATGATCAAAGATTATTTATCGCCGCACAACGCTTAAGTAGCCGTAAAGCTCGTACAATTCACTGTTCCATCACCTACGATACTTGCCGTCGCCAATTTGCAAGGTGTGGAAATCTTCAGCAAAATCTTTCTCCCAAATACTCTAAAGGACGCCTCATAGGATATGGTCATTGTCCAAGTTTCTGCGCCATACGATAGGGCGGCGTGGTGAAAGACGTATAAAGTGTTAGGTTTGTTTACTGAGAGAGGACTTTACTACTTAATCCAAAGTAGCACTTGTTGGCAAGTCCGATTTCGAGGCTGAGATTATTATCGGCGTTAATGTTGGTTCCTAAATAAACGAAGTCTCTTATTACTTTAAAATCGTAATTATCAACAGTGACGCGGGTGCCGTTACGCGAGTGCACCGTCTGTTCGTTTGACAATGTATTTTGTCTTGTCCTCGTTTAACACCAGACCCATTCGGCAAGGTAGAACTAACAGCGCGATTGTTAAGGCCGATAATGTCAATATCATCGGCATACGCCAACAATTGTACGCTCTCATAAAAAATTGTTCCTGAGTGATGAAGTTCTGCAGCTTACAGAATGTTTTTCAGCATCAGATTAAAGAAGTCACACGACAGCGAACTACCACCTGAGTAAACTGAGAATTTCGTTTTGTGGTATCTAAAAATTCTTACTTATCTGAAGAATTCTTACCCTTACTTACACCCTTTATTGGGTGGTAGGTTGAGCTTCTCCTCCTATTTGTGGTGTGAGTCTTGACGTTTTTGCATAAATGGGACCTAGAGTTTTATACCGCCTCTAAACGGCTAATTATTTTTTATGGTACAATTACACGGGGAGTTGTGTCATTGACTGCCATTAGAAAAAAATATTTTCTATCATTTCGTCTTTCATATCTGTGGTTTTGAGCCCGGCAGCACTGAATAATAGTCACGCGTAAACCCATTCGGCTAAGGCGGCCGCTCTGAATAGTAGAGAACGAAAATGCAAGAAACATACTTTAGAAACGTCTGGCGTCGATGAGTAAAAAAGGATTCTGTATGACCATCTTAGATCTTAAGGTTGTAGTGCTCCAACCCCATAATATAAATAATAGATTTCGTAGAATTCACGTATAGAAATTGGGTTGCTCTGCGCTAATTAACGCGTTTGTATTCACTTTGGAAACACTGCTACCAAGCGACCCATATCATGTGGCAATTTTTCTTATTAATAAATTTTTGCTAGAGTTTTCTCGTACATAGACGAACGGGCGAGGGCGTACTAGGTGAGCTTCAGGTGTAAAAATAAAATTGCGTTTTTAATGCGTAAAATGTCAGCGGGTGAGAATGTCCTTATTGAGCACATATGCACTCAGGCGTAAATACATATTTGTCAAGCATGCAGATTCATTTTGTGCAACACTCATGCATTCAGCAACTTTGGTAGCAACACATACATGCAACAACTATATACATATACACTCATTTTAAATGCATATGAGAGGCAAGAGTAATTTTAAAAACAACCGCCATCGAGTTTCGCCATATTTGACTGTATTTTTTTTTCATTTTCAATATTCCTCCCAGATGCGAGTGGCGAAATTTCGCTTTAGCAGTTACTTCATCCAAAGCTCTGCTCGCTTCAGCCACACTAGCTCGCAACACAGCCGTTGTAACTGTTACTGATGCCACTGCTGCTGCGGCTTTGGCTGTTGCGTTTTTCGAGATAAGAGAATTGTCCTGTCAGCCGGAATGATATATGCGCCAGCATATTTAAATTGGGCTACCAGCAGCAAGCAGCACAAACACACAAACACCCACACACACACACACACACACACACACACACATACGACCTCGGGCTCGCCTGGCAGCCAGTTTTATATTTGCTCGCAGCTCATCGCGTACACTTTGGAGTCTTGTCGCATATTTTTCATCATTTCTTATGCCACATATTTCGGCACGCCGTGTTAGTAAGGAAACGATGAAGGTCCTTCAGAGTGACAGTATCCCTTTTTATTTCATTTTTTAAACTTATTTCCGCATTTCGTGTTATGAGGAATTGGTGTGAAAATTCAAAAAGAGCTACTTTTATTTACGTGCGTTTTTTATTTTGTTTTTATTTTTTTCTTTCCTTCCGCGTTGCATGCATTCGTTATGAGCAATTGAGATTGTTGCATGAGGCAGCATGCGGGAAGTGACGGAAGGAGGAAGGCTAAGAGATGACATCAAATAAAAGTGACATGAAAAGTGCTTTAGTTGGGTCTCAACGACTTCCCTAGTGAGCTACATACATACATATATTCATGCATACATTTACACGTGTGTTACGAGTGTTAATTATTGCTCTCTATCTGATACTAAGCTGGCGAAAAGATTTCGATCAAGAGATGCCAAGATGACAACAAATAAAAAGCCAAAAAATCGCAAATTTCTGAGGCTAGATTAGGTTACCTTAGCTGCTCAACAAATATCTAATATAGGATATATATTTGATTCCTAGTGTAGCAAGAGAGTTTTGCCAAATATTTGAGTTTCTATTGATAAAACAGTGTTTCGTGAACGCAAGTAACGCGATTTGCTTCAGCCATGTAGGGCTTAGCAGCGTATCTCCTCTGCAGACTGCTTAAAACTCATGCGTCCCACCTCCCAAAGTGATAGCAATGAAATGACATGCGAAATTGCTGGTATTACCAAAGAAACGAAAAAGAAAAAGAAAAGATTCACCAGCATTTCAACGCTTTCAACTCACATACATAACTCATAATTCACACGTATGAGTTTTCATATGAGTGAAATTTGCATATCTGAACATCAAAAGAGAAAAATTTTAAATCAAAAAAGAAAACAACGAAAAATCACACAACACTTTGCAAGGGGTGTCCATATATGGTTTTGCATATATATATATATATATTATATTACAATATACAGTTATTCAAAATATTATCCCGATTTGTGGTTATAGGTGGAACCAAAAACTATGAGAGAAGTTCTGTTTAAACCAGAGACATAACTGCTATCAGATATGTATATTAGTTCGAGGAAATATAAACCCATTATTTTTTAGTAAAAAAGGTGATTTTTGCGCAAGTGGTTTCAAATGAATGTGTGATTATTGTCCTTACCTTTAAAAACAATATTTGTTGAGAAATAACCTTTTTTTTTGGCTTTTGGACGACATGACCCTGTCAACGAAGCAGCTTGATTTTTATTCGCTACACTATGCCTATGTTGCCGTAAAGCTCTTTATTAATGGAAATATTGAGGATATTTAGGAGCTTTGTTCTGATAACTTTGAGTTTATGTATTCAAAATAGTCTCCTCTGGTCTCGATACGATGTTTTGCGCGATCTAAAAGCTTTTCGAAAGTGTATTTCAAGTCTTTAACCGGAATGACGATTTCCGTTTTTCCAAAGTCACAGGGAGCTATATCAGGCGAATACGTTGAGTGATTGATGCTTAAAAGATGGTGCATTATCATACAATAAGCGGTACTCAGGACGAATTCGACGACAACAAACGCTTCAAAACGCCAAGATTGAAAATTGCATTGACGGTTTGGCTCGTTGGAACAAAATTCTTGTGGACAATTCCTTGGAATCGTAAAAACATTCAGTATTCAGCAGCGGAAACTGCGAAACATTTACTCTTTCTTTACT